>DWJN01001151.1:0-19150 GCA_018248895.1 Carystus phorcus
CCTTTTTCTCTTTGGGGTAGGCAGAGACCACTTCCTTCCATTTGCTACTCTTCTGACATACTTCTCTCGCTTCATCAACTTTCATCACTCTTTTTTCCAAAATTTAATCCGATAGATATTTTTTAATAAATTTAATTTAATTATTTATAAATGAAAAATATGTACATAATAGAATTAGTTTGGGTGTAAAAAAGTTAATAAGATCCGTTTAAAAATCATCTGTGTACTCGACAGCCAAACTATAGTTTTCATCCCATATTTTGTTGAAGAAAACGAGATGTCCAGAAGTAGGACAATTCTGGATTATGGTCACCATATTTCGCGTTCCATTAGTACGCTTGTTACAAGCGTGGACAGAAACAGTTTACGAACCACAACATCTGTATAATTAAATGCCAATTCACATATGCGACAGCGACGCGACATCACAACGACTAATTGTCGCACGGTATGATAACTACGTCACTGGCCACTGCAATATTTATTCAACACATTTACGGCCCACTATTTTATATAGTGTACCACTAGTATACCATCACACTGCCCCAGTGCGGATTGGGGTTAATGGCCAACCAAAGTGTCGGAAGTTTTTAACCCGCTCGAAAGCCTAATATAGCTTGACGACTGCTTTTTACAATAACAACCGGGACCGATGGCTTAACGTGCCCTCCGAAGCACGGAAACGCTCCAGAAATTTTAGCCATCAGCGTTCACCCATCCAAGTGCCGACCGCGCCCGTATTTACTTACCTCTGTCGCTTATCAACGCGAGCCGCCGGACTATGAGCGCTTCTACCAATCAGTGCAGTATAGCATGGCATATTCAAACGAACAGCAATTTGGAGCTACAAATCAACATCGCTATTGTCATATACGTGACAATTTACACGTAACGACTGCTTCGCGATATTTAGTCGTTACGATGTAGCAGATATAAACAGTGTGTTCACTACCCTGTCTAGAAATGTCCTGTCCTACGCGGCCATTAATAATCTTGTTCACCGCGAGATAATATCGCGCCAGGAATGTGAGTAGAGGGTGAAACGTCTTATGTAATGATATTGCACGAATACTTGACATTTCCTCGTGCCCTAGTACGAAAGAGTTGTTTATTATATAGTTTATTTCTTAATATTATAAATGTTTTCTAAATATTTTTGGGTATATATTTATTTATTTTATTTATTTATTTATTTATTTCACAAAACATTTTACAAAATTTCAGAAAGTTAGGTGTAAACATAAACTCATTTGAGTTTTACCGTACACCTAGCGCCGACGTAATTTTTACATACAAAAGTTATATTTATACTTAGGCACTACACAATTACCAAAAACAAACAGTTACAAAATAAATATAAATTTATAGCAGGGTGCACGAAAGGCTAAGTGGAAAAAAATATTAATGATGATATAATTTTATCCGACACAATCTTTTTTGTATCGTGTACAGGCCTAGATTTTTGTAATAATAAAGTTTATCATCCCCATAGTCCGGTAATAAGGGAAAAAGTATGAATGTGTATAAATTGCATCGAATGAAGCTTCTCATATAATTATGATCGAGCTTCACTATGACAAGTTCGCTTGATCATCAATTAATAGCCTGCTTCGGGGATTCCGGTTACTTACGATGTTGGAGTCTTCAAGAGGAGAGTGAATAGGCTTAATAGTGAATCTTACACGTATTCACCACTTACCATCACGTGGGGAGAACGTCAAGCGTCAACTTGTTTAAAATAAAACTATTTTGAAACCGAACCGAAACAGAGCACTGATAGCTTGGATTGAGTCAATTAAATGACATACGAAATTACAATTCTTCTAGTGCGATCAATACTTCACTGACTCTAATGATATCGAGAGCTTATATACTTTAACTTTTCTCTCAGTTTTAACCATAATGACCACTTACTATTACTCTGCTCATTCGGCTGTTTACATAAAAATAACGTAGGTATTGATCTCCAAAAACCAGTCTTGTTTGAGATCTGTACCTTACTATCAAAGACATTGACGTAATAAAATAATTAATAAAAAAAAACAAATAGGTTATGTTAAATTTAACTTATCTTAAGCTTAAGTATCCATGGAGTTACCATTACGAAGAATAGGCAAATATACACTGTAACACGATACAGGCTTTTATTTTGTACGGCAAACGAAACCGAACAAGATTAAATACACTCCAAAGTTTATTATTTACCAAATTGAATTTCGTGATATCGCAAGCGACGGCAACTTCAAACTTTTATAATGGAGGAACCTTTTGCGGCTTGCACCATAGTCTACGAAAAGATATAAACGATTAAATTTATTATATTCGCTTTATCAGATTGTGGAAAGAAGTATACACACAATGTAATACATGAGACAGATGATTTCTTTCTCTCTCGCTCGCTCGCTGTCATGGTAGCAATAGAATAGATACGTATGTTGCAAGTGTGTGTTGTTACTTGAATAAACTATAAAGTAAACGCTCGTCGCAAATTTCATTAAATAACCATCATAGATAAAAGAAAAAAAACGACTTCGATTAAACACGCCGTATTAAATATTCCGATTCCGAAGTTATACGCATCAAGTAAAAGCGCTTTATTAGGGATAACTCAAAAACTAATCGTCAGATGTCGTTCAATCGGACGTTTTTATGCCGCTTAAAAGCCCCTGACATGGCTTAACATCCGCTACCGCGACCATGAGGCCCCTCCACTGGACGCTACTAACAGGACGAGGCACAAAGGGCTCTAAGCCCCCCCAACAACCGGCCCACATTAACGGGCCGCGGAAGAAACCCCCCGAAGGGAACAAATTGTCCCGAGTGATACTTACCACGCGCACTTAACAGGACGTCGTGACCACTATTACCACTATTAACGACTGCTAGTTACAATAACAACCGGGACCGACGGCTTAACGTGCCCTCTGAAGCACGGAAACGCGCAAGAAATTTTTGGAACTAGTTTTAAAACTACTACCGACCAAATTTGCAGTTGTTTAACTCTGTCCATCGGTTAGGAACGACTTGAGCCGTCGAGCTATGAGCGCTTAGGGGTTCATTATTGTCCATAAATAAATTATCCATAGTTATCTATAGATAACGTTCCAAAAAATTTAATATACTAGCGAATTTGACGGCCATTATCCTTCGACATATTATACCCTAATCGTCTTAAATTACATATATAAAAAATTAATAATTTAAATATTTATCTAACATTGTCTATTGGATGAAATTGTGAATTTAAATTATATACATACGAAAAAATTTATTAAAATAGATCGAACCGTTTTGAGTTTCAGTGATATACATACAAATAGAAATATATGCAAAGATTGTTAACATTAAACCAACATTTTCATTTGAATTAGCTCACGATTGGCGTTTGGCATTTTTCCCCTTTTCTACATTTTGTTTATTCGCTGGCGGTGAGACACATCGGATATTTATTTTTAAATCTCGCTTTGTAAATATTCTTTTAGCATTTTCACTTGTGAAGCACTTCAGAGCAGTGTTTGCTGTTTCTATTGAAGTAAAGGTACTTCAACATTGAGCCGTGCACATTTCTTGCACTCGAGGCCAAGGCAAATCATTACACAACTGGGAAAAGCCACCACCTATTATATTTCGCAGCTTTATTCTTCGCGAATAACAGTTTATAATATATATGTAGATGTATTCCTACACATCAGCTTTGAAAGGATTTTAGAATTGATAGCACTAAAAAGTGGTACTTATTCTGGTTTACCTTTACCCAACTACTAACCTGAACCTAGTTACCTGGCAACTCATCTCATCTCAACTCACGAATAATTTCTGGCATAGCATTACTTTTTTAAGCCATAACCAGGCAAACGACGAGACGGGTCACCTGATGGTGAGTGATCACCGTTACCGATGGACATTAGCAACACCAGGGATGTCACCTGCGCATTACCATCCAAGAAGGAAACGATCTACCCATTTCCTGAAGACCCCATGTCGCCACTGTAGAAACACTGATGCAGGAAATTCATTCCAGTTAATTAAATACTAAACCATATTACAATCCAAAACTTTTGATCAACAAAATAGATCTTTATCAAATTGATTCATTGTTACCTTTACCTACAAGTAGATACACACCATATTAAAAACCGCATCGCGTACAAAAATGAAACCATATTCTCAGATATTGTTTTTGATCAATACCTCATAACCATAAATGGCAGCAATCAACTTCAAAAGCGATTAGTGGGCATGTTTCGCGTATTATTCAGATAAAAGCGCGCTGTTCCGGAAATACTTAGAAATACGATCGTGCCTGGAATATTTATTAGAAAGGTCACGTAAATATAAATGAAAGGTTTCCAATAAAAGATATTCGTGTCGATCAATACCTTCTAGAAGTTTTATATTATTATACTTTATGTTATTATGTGTGTGTCTTTAGGAGTATGCTTTAGACCTCCTCAGTATTGAGGAGGGACCCATGCTCAGTAGTGGGCCGTTAATGGGTTGAAGGCAAGGCAAGGCAATTTTCTTAGTTAGCCGTCAGGTACTTAATTCGGAGGCCTTCGGACGATTTAAAAAGCTCTGACACTTGGGTTGGTCACTAACCCCTAGAAATTCGCATTAAAGCAGTCCAGCTCAAATAATGAGGAGACCATGGGCTGTAGTGGGCCATTAATGACTGAAAAACAAAGATATATAACCCCAATTGTCTCATCGGTTAAGCCCTCAGTCATATCAATAATAGCTTATTGGATATCATAAGTGGAGATTACACGTATTGGCTTCTCCTATATCATAGAAAAATATCAAAATGTTATTTTAGCAGCCGTTGAATCGATAAGCGCGTATCACGTTCTAGGTTAAGAGCATTCAACACTGAAGCATTATGCGTGAGTGTTCAACAATGTTCGGAATATTACCCCTGTGTCAAGTACGTCCGTGAGGGTTCGGTTCAAGTAACTTGAAGTTAGTATTTCCTTTCGTCAGTAATGGCACTTTGACATGACACTTTCATTTTCAAAGCAAATTTCAGAATAAAAATATATACGAGTAACTATTTATAAAGCTGAAGAGTTTGTTTTGTTGAACGCATTAATCTCGGGAACTAAAGATTGTAATTGAAAAATTATTTTCGTGTTGGATATTCCATTTACCGAGGAAGGTTATAGGCTATATATCATAACATTACGATCAATAGGAGCTGAGCATAGATTAGAAATGTTACAAAAATGGGACAAATGTACCAAGTTTATACGAAGTTCGCTGGCTCTACTACTTACGTATATATTATCTGAACTTCAAAAAACTTAAAAGAATAGGGAAATTATATTAATGACTTAATTAAAGCACTGGTAATATAATCTTTATATATCCTATCACCAATCTGGCCAGCTTTTGTCTCTTTACATAGTGGTTTGGCATTGAGTCTGTAATCTACGCCGTGCCAATACGACGAATTTGGCAGGTAAAAATTGATAGCTATAATTAATTAAAACTTAATTACATAAGCACGAAAAATCGATTTTAAACACCGCATTGCACGCGACTATCAGCCTGAACGGTGAATAGCTTTCTTGGACTTCATTTTTATTTATTACCACTATATTTATGGGCTAGGCTAACCGTAGACTTAGTAAATAACCTACCTCCATAAAAATGTCCTCTTGGATAGCAAGCGCAGTGTGATCACCGTATCTCTTGCACAGGCGATGGAGCTTGTATATTCGATTAGATTCAGGCACTTGACTCCAAATGGTGCATGACAATATACAGCACTTCCGAAAAAATACATCGCAGATAAAGTATCCTGAATTATTAACATGTCATTCATTAGAGATTAACACAGTTTTAAGTTCAGAAACAATTTTCGACACATGTATGTCAAATTTTACTCATTGCTGAAAATTAGATTAAAATTACAAAAACAATCATGAATACAACCTATCACTTATACATATCAATTTATCTCTTACTAAGGAAAATGATTCCTTTCTTTTTTTGGATCAACTTAATTATCCTTAACTTTTGTTAATCCTGATTTTTTTTATGTAAAGAGTCGACAAATGATCAGATGTGTTACCTGATGGTAAGTGGTCACCGCGACCCAGAGTCATCCAGCAACCAGTCGCCAATGCTATCCAGGCCTTTTGTCATCCATTTATACTCGACTTGAAAAAAATGTTTTGAATATTTCTCAATTCGTCTGTATTTTTTATGTGTGTTAGTTAATAAGTTTTTACTGTGTGTACCTATTTAGATGATTTTTTTTTATTCAAAAGTCGGTGCCAGTTTCTTTAATTATTCTAGACCAAAGTCAACTGCTTCGGAAACAGGTTTTCCTCATCAAATTATTTTATTCTTCTTAAAGGCGGTTTTTGAAGAACCATGTACCTATTTACGTTGGAAGCGATAGATAGACTCTCAAAGGGATAGATTTTTATTTATTGAGCACTCAAATTTACTCACTACTAAATCTATTTAGCGTCAGATACATTTCACTCAAAGGTAACGAATTGACATTCGAATTGGTAATACGCATATAAATATGTACATAACATTGGAAAATTAGAGGCGCGTTAATAATTCGATATCTAAACCGATCAACGTTAAAATAACTACCATTGCTCTATTAGCTGGAATAACCCACATAGGATTTTAAACTTAAATCGATGGTGATTGTGCACATTTTGCAATGATACTAGTACTGACAATATTTATTTAGTACTCGTTAATATTGGGATACGTTTTGGCGTACAAAATATTGGCAACTAAGTTATGCTGCTTTTGTCGATAGATTCACTCTACACCTAATCTATATTTTTAACAGCAATGACTAGACATTTAACGAACGGGGAATTTTTATACTGCCACAACGATGGAAAAAGGTCATCCACAAGAACGGCCAATATCTAATTGAATAAAGTTATTTTTTAACAAAAGTTCTCAATTTTCATTCGTATTTTAAATCGGTAGTGACTCAGATGCTAACCCAATATATAGTCTAAAATAGTCCAATGGTTAGCTAGGAGAGAATGCATTAAGCTCGTCATTTGTACCATCATAATTTTTATTGTGATCAATAAAGGTTAAATAATTAAAATTTTATATTTTGAAGCACTCATCGTCCAGTTACTTGCTTGGGTAAGCGATCTATCGAGTTAAGCAGCTGTTGGCGCAGTATCTAAATGGTTTTTGTGCTTCTAAGAGCACGTTAAACCACCAGTCCTGATTATTATCTTAGATAGTAGTCGTTAAGTAACGTCTAAAGCCTTTGGGCGGCATAAAAACTTGCGATACATGAGTTGGTATACCAATACTATATAACTAGTGTGGCGAAGTATATAAGTAAGTACTGTATGCCTCCTCAAAATAATGAGGAGAGATCCGTGTCCTGTAGTGTAGTCATTACTGAGTTGACGCCAAATAATATCGCAAGTGCTCATTGTAAAAAACCCCACATGTTCCTTCTCAGTAAACAAAAATATCACAGAATAATCTCATATGATAATGAGAGCTGTGGTGAAATGATATGCCAAACGTGTTGATTATACACTCAGAAAACGGAGGTTTCTATAACGGCCCACGTCTATACCTGTTAAGGCTTACGATGGTGGCGAAAGTTTTATCGAAAACACCTCTTAATATTCAAATTGAGTTCCTAAAATGACTTTCCCGACGTTGATTATCGTATTCGCTAAGACAGCGAAATTTTTTCAAGGTTCCTCAATTGTTATGAAAAACCTTTAGTTTTTGTATGAAAATAGAAAATTGCCTTTTAAAAAGAAATCCAAAATTTTGAAATACTTAACTACTCCACACCAAGTTGTTAATATTTTCAATATAAATAATATAATGATATATGTGGAGCATATGTTAATATTAGGTACGTACATATATGTGTACCCTCCATTCCATATCTCATTTGCTACAATTTTGTGTCCAAAGATTGTCTCATCGTTGTATAGCCAAGACAGCCTTTTGTGTAACATGAATAAAATTGTTCTCTTCCTTTGTTTCTTCTTATGTGGACAATAAAGAATAAACGCCTGTACAAAAGTGCATAAGAAAAGACTTAATTGTGCGTCATTGCTTAAGTTTCTCAGGAACTAAAAATTCGTTTTTGTGTCATACCCTCAACATTCTGTTAATATTCTTTATGCTCATGGCGTGTAGCTCTGTTGAATTTGTCCATAATTTAACATTAAAATCGTATTAAAGTGATTTTCGAGGATTATTTGGCTGATTTTGTGACACTTTTGTCAACTAAAGACAATTATGAATTTACTTTCTTTAATTCTTCTGTTTGTATTGTATATTACTGCATTATATTGTATCGTATGTATAAACGAGCAAGCGAGTCACCCTGTGGGTGACCAGCGTCCACTACGGACATCGGGAAAACCAAAAGCTTTTACTGATAACTGACTGAAGAGATGAAAAAAGATTTGATATGGTTTATTTTTTTTCAATATCCAAGTAGAGCGGAAAGTACTTCTGATTATGTTTAAATACGGAACACTATCCTACAGACCTATTCGGAGTTGACTTTTTATTTTTATAAAGTTGTTATTCTGAATTTAGAATTTTTGTGCCGTTGGCGAAAGCAAGATCGATACAAATATATACTTTTAGGTTAGAATTTTTCAGGAAGTTTTATAAATAAATACCAAATATTCAAAAGCATAAACAGGTATTATAATATACTAAAACCACAAAGTACTCGTAGAAACACAATAAATTCTAGAAAACTAAAAATGTGTGTGTATGTGTGTGTACTAGTGATAAAATGAATGAAAACATTTCGGAGTGGGACTTTGGAACTACCAACTTTCCGCTTGAAGTTAATTGGAAAGAGATTGACAAACTGGACAGTATGAAAAAACTTGCCTGTTAATATTGTAAACGTAGTGCTATAGATGTAACATAGATTCTCCTTATAATGTGACTCAAACTCAAAAACAACTCAGCAGATGTCGCCCAAATTTAAATACTACCCAGTGGCAAATACCAGCTTTTTAATCGAAAAAGAATCATCGAAATCGGTGCACCCAGTAAAAAGTTATAAAGTAACATATGTACATACATTATATAAATATTACCTCATTATTTTTTGAAGTTGGTTAGTAAATGACTGTATCGTGGGTGATATATACCACATATAAAGACAGGGACACACGCCCATAAACGATATTTAAACTCGTTCAAATTTCTGCATCGCTACGAATTGAACCCAGGAGCCATTGAAAGGCAGTTTACGGTAAGATTTAATTGCGCTACAAGCACCAAGTAACAACAGGAATAATAGATTTGAAGTAACAGACATTCATCAGCTCATTGTCAAAGGCAGTAAGTGGAAGTCAAATTATTACTTTCGACTTGGGAATTACAGCTTACTTAACGAAAGTCAAAATCTATTAATACCTGCAACATTTTCAGTAACATTATACCTACTTTATAAAACAATATATACTACTTTTTAGTACTCAAACAATATTTTCATACAACAGTTTCCATTCAAGCGTCTGGAAACTTTCAATGATTTCCAATAACCTTAAAAACTTATAAATAGAAATACAAAAGCCATACATTTTAGTTCGTTAACGAAAACCCAATTGAATTTTCCTTTCGCGTTTCGAATTACCTCAGAAATTAGCGCGCTTTCAATTTGTAAACTAACGGTTTCAGTTCGCATTCAATAGATTGATCAGGACGGATTTTAGAAAGCCGTATTTATTAGTACACCATTTATCTTACTTTAAAATTTCATACCTACAATCAATTGATTACTAGTATTATTATCACTGAATCCACGGACAACACAGGAAGACACACACACACACCCAGACCGACAATAGAAATTTAAGCTCATCATTTAAATTTCGGCCTCGCTGGAAATCGACCAGCACCTTTCGATCGGCGGTCCGGCGTGGTGACCATTACGCCACTCGGGTCGCGAAGCGCTCGTAGCCAGGCGGTTCGTGTCTACCCAAAGCGATGAACAAAGTTAAGCAAGGGAGATACGTTAATCCGTCGATGCCGGTTGTTATCATAGATAGCAATCGTCAAGCCATCAGCATTCGGGCGGCATCAAACATTCGACATTCTCTCAAGGTCCCAGCCGACACAACGAAGCTTTTGGCAGCTGACTCAAGCGAGATGATAGCTAACCAGCCTGGCTTCAACGGAGATAATGATTACTTAATTGATAATATAATCCTCAAGAATGTCCTACCAAACAGTTGGCTTCTGTCACTTCCTACAGAAGTCTGTAGACATGGAATTAAGGGTCTGTATTTTAAGCCCCAATACAGCTAAAACTCAGTTATGTCAGTTCGCTCTAGATAAAGGTTAGGTTATAGTCGTTCTAAAGGAATTTCGTTCCAATAACCTAGTAATTTCTGATTATATAAACACGTATTGTAATTTGACACATACAAATATGTAGAAGCCATATTCTAATTAATATTAGTACGTTTCCAAATGGTCTTCTCGTGTAAGTTAAGTTTTCTTTACATAATTTATAATTAAAGTAAATAAATATTACATAATTATTATTATAGAAGCGCGGCTCGTGTCAATCCTATGCGATCGACAGAGTTAAGCAACTGCGGGCTGTAGGTACCTACCTGGATGGGAGACCGGTAGTGGCAAAAAATTCTTGAGCGTATCCGTGCTTCGGAGGGCACGTTATGTCGTCGATCCCGGTTGTAAATAACAGTCATCAAACCATGTCCGTGCCTCCGGTCCGGGTAGCTTAAAAGCTTCCGACACTTGGGTTGGCCACTAAGCCCTCCAGCAATTCGCACTGGACCATCCCTGGAGATGAGGAGAGACCCGTGCTCAGCCATTAATAGGCTGAGGGTATACATTATTTGCTTTATTTATCTGTGTTATTATGAAGTAAATTGGGTGCAGCAAACCCTATTTGAGTGTTTTCTAAGCCACAGACATTTTCGTCGGACATGACCGAATTAAAGGTGATGTGCAAATGTAAAGCCTACGCGGATTCATTTCTCAGGAGCAAATGAGCCAACTGTTGATAAGTGACCACTTTTGCCATCGGCATTACTATAGACATAAATAACACCAACCTTATCACTGATGCGCTGCTAGCTACGATGAGAGCAAATAATAATAGAAGGCTTATTAATGAATAACAAAACACTAACTTTTGAATATTACGCTGCCAAGCAAACGAATCAATAATCCCGACAGGCATCACGACACGATAATATTATCAATTATTATATGAGAGACTTCGACAATAATATCTAGACTTATAAAGTTGAAGAGCTTGATGTTTGTTGGAACGCGCTAATCTCAGAAACTACTGGTTCGAATGCAAAAAATATTTTTGTCTTGGATAATCCATTTACCGATGAAGGCTATAGGCTATATAATATATTGATCGTACTAATATGAGTTGAGCATAACACATATTCCATAGTTGACAAATATTCCAAGGTAAAACGAAGTTCTCGCGGTCTACTAGTTGGTAATATAAGCCTTACGCAATAGGTACCTTACCGTAAGAATGAGAACGGCTTCTAACGTCTTTAACACCGTTATGGTCTGCCATAAGATTTCGGCCTATATTTGAGACAACACTAACACTAGATATTTATAGTGTATGTGTATATTGCTCTGTCGTCTCCTATACACACTTTAATAAGAAACACAGATTAACATAGAAGTTGAAGTGGATGCCTCTCTCTGGGAATAGAGTTATCTGTGCAGATGTAAAATGAATTTACTCTATGACGAAGCGCGGGAAGATATGATTGTGATTTATGATGCAGAGCTGAGAAAAGTAATTAAAGGGATATGAGCCGATATTTCAATTATAATGTTAAGTATAGTACAATATGTAATAATTTTATCTGGATACCTCTTCTAACTTGTGCCGTGTTTATTTCAAGTATTCACACCGGTGGCTCGCAAAAGTGCCTTAAGAACGTTGTTATTGGTTTCCGCCCTTGAATCAACTTGCTTCAACCACAGAATAAATAATAGTACTCGCTAACTCTGCGTCTTCGCGTTGATTATTTTTTTATTTAGATTGATAACTTCACGCTTTGGGCATCCTTTTTAAGGTTTTATTCATATTCTAAGTGAATTATTTATATTAGTTAAACCCGCTAAATTATTCAGATTACAACTTGAGCTTTTTTTTTGTGCCGTAAGCATTCAAACGAGCGAACGGGTCACCAGATGCTAAGTGATCGCCGTCCCATGGACATTAGCAACATCAGGGATGTTACCAACGCGTTGCCGGCCAAGAAGGAAGCTTGACCCGCTTTTTGAAGGATACCGAATCGACAACGCGATTAAAATTTTAGCGCAACAATTTTTTTATTATTTTTTTTAATTACCAGAGGAATAGTAACTAATAAGTATATCTATTAAGTTAAGTCATTCTGATTAGTATTGAACATAGAATAGGTAGATTTGATCCAGATCAATCAAAAGATTCTGGCACCGACTTCCTAAACAGTTTCCCTCATAAAATTATTTTATTATTTTTGAAGGCGGTTTTACTTTTTTATTTAGGTTAATATTTTTTTTTATATTTCTTTCCATTACCGAACATGATGTTATGTAATATAATTAAAACCATATACCTAACCAAAAAAGAATCATCCAACTCGAAAACCAGTCGAAAAACCAGTAAAAAGTTATCAACCCACATACATAAAAACAGACGAATTGAATCCTCCTTTTGTTTGAAGTAGGTTAAAATATTCAAATACCCTACAAAAACTAACTATAACATACAATTGAACTAGTTAAAGAGATTTTCAAATTATTCACTTCGAAATGGGTTATAATGTGTATGTTTCTACTATAACTAAGATTTCCGTTAACGCTGATATTCATGTGTACGGTACATACGAGTAATTCACAGTTTTCCATGCAAATCTTGAACTAATTTTGCATTCAGCTTGGAAATTCAGAGCATATAATGGATTGCTTGAGCTAGTATTAAGACGTTGATTGAGTACAAGTAGGCCTTGTATTCCTCATGTGTATTTTAGGACAATATTTTACAATCTCTTAGTATAAATAAATGTATAGTTAATGTATTGGGCTACTTAGCAAATTACCTCAACTTCGCCTATTCTCTAAACATCTGTAACCGACTTCAGACAAAAGGAGCAGGTTTTGAATTCGACTGTTTTTTGTTTTTGCTTCATTACTTTTTCTGGGTTCGATTTGAGAAATTCTTTTTCTCTTCGAAAGCCATTCCTTGTCATATTGTCTCAATAAGTTTGAGCGACATCTGACGAGTGGTTTTTGAGTTATCTCTAATAATATGCATGTCTTCGATGCGTATAGCATTGACTTCAAAATGGGAATATTTAATACGGCGTATTTTTAAAACGCGGTTTTTTCTCGTCTCTTAAAATAACGACTATTTCAATCGTCGAATTTAATTCACATTAATTTGAAAAAAGAACAAATGATTATTTTCGTTGTAATAAAATTTAAAAGTCTTTGTTGCCATAATTGCTACTGAATCGTACTATAAAAAATCTCGGAATCAATTACTTGTCAGCAAATATTCATGCAAAAGATAATTATTTTTTTAATTACTTCTTGTTCTCCTATCTTAGCTTCTCACCGACTTACGTATTAATTAAATATCATTTTTTATACAAGCTTGGAAGTTATCTTTCATAGATTATGAGAAGAATAAAATATGAGTCTTAATACGTATTTTATCGCAATCTCGCCTAAAACAGTCACCTCATTACAGAAACGAGAAATTATACGTCGAGAGGGAGTCGTATTCATCAGTGCTATTTCTTTCGTTTGCTCAGAATTAGATAAAATTATTTCTTTATCAAAATTAATAGCGGCCAAATAACTAATGAATGCTGGCTATACTTTTTTATGATAGAACAGAAAAAGATCGCATCGCGAAGTAATAAATGCACATAAATATCCATCTAATTCCCAAAGAAAATATTATATAAAAATTAACAACCTCCCAAAATCACGCACTTGTATTCCACAATGAGGTGTCGCCAAAATACTTGAACAGAAAATAAATACAAATAAACTTAAAGTCTTACAAACTTGCGTTCCGGCTTATCATAAAGTCAACCAACTGAAAACGCTTTAGGTTAGTTTAGTCATTTTCTTGTCACATAAATTTATTTGTCACATGCCCTACCTGAAATCAAACCCATGTTTCGCTTCACAGGTAGCATCACTATCAACTGGGCTACAAGGTCATTGACTCCGGTTTGACGTTTGTTTGTCCAAACTTGAAAACTATCCATCTCTTTATCGTTAATATATGACACTAGTAAAAGCTAGTCCCATTTAGCAACGGTCCGGAAAACAATATTGGAAGGGCATCAATATTGTCGAGTAAGAATCGGCGAAAGAATGGCAGAATGATGATAAGTAGTTTACTTCAAGGACAAGAAATCTTTGGCACGAGTTTGAATGTACTCATAAGTAAATAAGTGTTCTTTGTAACAATCAGCAGAAAAATATTCCCCTTGAAAGTTTTCTGCCACTTCACCTGTCTCGCTTGCTCGTGGTTGGGTTGCTTTGAAGAAACTTAAAAGAAGCTATTTGTTTTACTTTCAAAATAAAAACGTAGTTCAAATTTAATTCACATCTACAGTATATTAGCAGCCAGTTTAGAGTGGGGTTTCATATAAGAAACAACAACTGTTCTATAGTATAACGTTATTAAAAGCTTCTATTTAACTTGCCCTGTATGTATGTTGTTTATTCGGATAGAATCTTGTAACCCTATGAAGCAGATATAACACGTTCACGAACCTTTAAAAAAAGGTAAAGGTCAGTTATAATAAATTAATAATAAAGAAGCGCTCATAGCCTAGCGGCTCGCGTCGGTCGTATGCGATCGACAGACTTAAGCAACTTCGGGCGCGGTCGGTACCTGGACGGGTGACCGCTAGTGGCAAAAATTTCTTGAGCGTTTCCGTGCTTCGAAAGGCACGTTAAGCCGTTGGTCCCGATTGCTATGAACATAACAGTCGTCAAGCCATATCGGAGGCTTTCGGGTGGTTTAAAAATACCCGACACTTGGGTTAGCCACTAACCTCTCCACCAATCCGCATTGGAGCAGCGTGGTGGAGTATGCTCTAGACCTCCTCAGTGATGAAGACAGACCCGTGCTCAGCAGTTAGCCAGTAATGGGTTGGAGGTAATGATAATAGTCACGTCGTATTATATAATTGACTGAAATATATGAACATCTCTTCATCTTTATCGAATCTTTGTATCAAATCATCATGACGGTAGAATAATGTAAACCAGACGTATTAACCGTTGCGCCTGATAACGTCCCTGAGCAATGATTGTTTCTCAAACAAATGCTATACCTACGTATCAGCATGAAGTCTTAATGCAAATACCTTTCAATTGTGATTTTTTTCTATTTATTTTAGTTAACAAACAGTACAACGGCGGGAGTTACAAAGCAATGTTAACCCGTCGTCCTAGATGAACGACAATTGCGTCACGACGCGACAAAATTCGACCCGACTTCAAATTCTCCGCATGTAAGTTAATTATGGAACTGTATAATTTGTTAGAGGTATGCAGTAAACTTTCCATGATATACATATATCGTATAGAAGAATTGTTGAGTTATAAACAACACAAGCAAAATATCAAACTATTCAATACAATACTTACCTAATAACATCTCAGTGTCCATATTATGTGTGTTCTACAGTGTATAACACTTAATGTCCTCTCATAATAATCTTGAAAAGAGCTCAATTTTTGAAAAGTGTAGGGCAGGAAAAATAAATAATAGAAGCAGATGGAATTTTGTTTAGTTTACAGATTATATTGAATTACGTCAGCATGTACCTATTTGTTATTTCGCGATAGGATATTGCTCTTTTGATAAAATCAGACATTTACATATTTAGGATCACTGATATAAGTACGAGTAATAGGATGTAGAATAGTAGATGTAGTAGATAAAGAATATAGCTGTATACACATGACAGTAGGTAAAATCAGTACTGTACAGTCCCGCTAAAGCTCCATATTTACCTCGCATTTTTCTAAAGTGAATGTAAGCTGCTACAATTTGAAGTATAGGTATTTCAATTTCATTTCAGTTAATGTATATTCCTTGAATAATAAGTATTCCCTTTGCAAATATCCCTGAAAAGATCAATAAAACAAAAGTCTCCGAAAAGCTAAACCATTAACAAAATGAAAGCCCGGCACCTCTTCAAGAGAATACAAAATGCACAAATAATAGAATGGTTTTAACTCCACCCTTCGAGGACTTTGATACTAAGTGTTTCTTCGAATTAAATTATGCTAAGCTTGACCGACAAAGGAGTCTGCATCAATTATGTATAACAGTTTCGCGACTGCTACAACTCAACACGTTTTGTTGGCGAATCTGAGATAATTCCTATTATTTCTTAAATGGACTCTGTATTGTCCGCAACAGAGCTGTATATCCAAAGCCATAAATAATTCACAATTCAAATTTATTGTAATGTTTCAAGCATAATTTTCTGCCATATTTTATAGTGATATTCCATTTAAATGTGGTATACGGGACTTCGATCTTTGAATCTATTTAAACTCACTTGTACGAAATTCATCTTGATTAATACGGGTAATATTAAGTCCCCTCTTTTGTGAGCTACGTACCAACTTATGATTGATAATAATTATCTTGTCCTGGGTTTTCCACTACCACCACGACTTACACACTACTGCTAAAAATTAAAGGTGAAAGTATGATAACAACTGGCAAACCAGGCCCACTTCGTTTCCCCTAACAGTCAATTAATGATTGACATAACTTCTTTAATTAGTTAACCGATTTAAATGAAAAAACACCAAATACTAAGTAAAATCCAATACAATATAATCCTAAAAACTGCATTCAATTCAAATGAAAAAAAGAACTTTTTTGGGTTCTCTTGCGTATAAAGACGTATCAAGACCCAATATTATTTAGAGCGATATTATGAGAGCGATCAGTTACAGTTTTATTATAATACAGAAATCTCATACACTCACACGCAGCATTGGGATTTCTTGTGTTCGTGTGACATGAACACACACAAATGAACATAAGTAGCTAGAACCCGAGAACAAATATGACCCCCCAATAAATATCAACCCGCATATTGGGACATTAACGGGTTGAAGGCAATACCTATTTCTAACCAGATTTAAAACGTTTTTCGTCTACCATGAAATTTATATTTTGCCTACTGTCACTTCTACGACAGTACAATTGAAGAGCGTACACCAAATAAATTACAAACATAATCCCCGACCCTAAATTATCACGGGGCCCGAAAATACATCGGGTTCACAAAAACATAGACAAAAAATTCATGACCACGGAACGGTTAGTACCACTTTCCTCACCGTTGAGTTTAATCCACTTCAATTTACAACGATTTAATTTATTCCAACGAATAATGGCCGACAACAAGCGTACGGCTTATGGTTACGGCACGATTTGTTGCTATTCGTCTCGAACCGGGGGATTCTTTCTGATTTGTATTACTAGTAACCCACTTCCACTTCAGTAAAACTATGGCTGTTTACGCTTTGCTATTCATTTCAGTCAATATACAAATGTCTGTGTACCAAGTATCTACGATCAGATGTTTTAACGTGATATTTTAAATAATACTTGTACCTCCATGCTACGATTCCGTGTGTCTTGGGTGCCTAGAACAACACACAAATATAAAGACAGAATAGAAATTTAATCATCACTTAAGTTTCTAAAGATCGAAATCGAACTCAGGATCCATCGAACGTCGGTCGAGCGATCACTGCGCCATACAAGTCGTCAAATCGTTAATTTGTTCTTACAAACATTCAAATTCAATATGTTATTAGTTCTTAAAATGTATTCAAAATCTAAACGAATTAAAAATATACTCGTATTTACAAAATGTTTTAGGTAAAGGTTATTATACCTTAACCTTCATCTAAAACTGTAAAATGGTGTGAATTGGTATATAAGTAGATAGTATTACTACTAAGTATTACTGAAACACTACCATGTGTGAAAATGTCTTCTATCTGTGTCAAATAGACTGTCGGTCGGATGACTTCTGATCTACCGCTAAAACCAAATGGCGATTTAATTCCTGAAAACTTTACGTTACTTGATAACGAAACAATTTCGGATAGTTATTAACATCGTTAACAATTTACGATGAACACAAATGTAATATAACTAGAAGCGTAGGCAGAACATTCCCTACGTAAGATGGAATTACTCCTGAAATATTTGCTATAAGTGGTCGAACATTTAACTTCCGATCGCACTCAGTGTTGCTTAACTTAGCCTATCACTCACGTTCGACATAACCCGTAGAGCTTTCAACTTGCTAATAGTAGACTGTAATTGAGACTCATTAATTCGATCCAGCAATTTGTACAACCTGCCAAATAAATTGAGAAAATCTATTTAATTTTCTTTGTAACTAAGAGAATTAAATTTGTAAGTCCAAATTACGTTAGTTAGAAATAAGCGAAAGATTTAACTTTTTGTATTGGTTCTTCATTAAAAGTCAGAAGGCAGTGTTGGCTTACGTCAAAATTTGTTGAATTTATCAATTTTATCTGCGGCATCAAATTTAATTATAAAAACGAGGCATGCTTCTTTATCGATGTAAACACATTGACGAGGGTTAATCTGAATAAGTTGTAAACGATTTTTAAGGGAGTGTTAAAAAAATATATGATTTAAAAATTTTGCCAGGATAATATGTGATAAGAGAAAGCTAGAGACATTACCTTATTAATCAATACCAAAGGTTTGGAAACTCATTCTTAGTCGATTGTTTAAATAAAAAAAAATTAACTTATTTTACTTTAACTTTAGCCCTAAACAAAAATGTTGTTGATTAAATTATCGCTGTATTAATGGATAAAAGAAAAAAAACAACTTCAATTGAATACATCGTATTAAATATTCCGATTCCGAAGTCATATGCATTAAGTAATTGGGCGTTATTAGGGATAACTCAAAAACTACTCGTTAGATGTCGCCCAAATTTATATTCGACATGACGAGCACTAGCTTTTGGACAGAAAATTAATCTTTCATATCGGTACACCCAATAAAAAGTTATTTACTAATATAAATAAGAAAATACAAACG
>DWJN01001152.1:0-19146 GCA_018248895.1 Carystus phorcus
GTCCGGCGTGGAAACCATTATGCCACACGAGTCGTCATGTTCTTTATTTACTAGTATGCTTGTATAAGTAAAATCATTATTATAAGGTGTGTGTTAAAACATATGTATATCTTGAACTTCTGATAATATAGGACAATGAGTATAAAAATGAGATTCTTGTCATCTAATCATTTTAAAATTGGTTATAGAGATAGTTTGAACCCTATGTGGATAATAATAGTATACTAAATGGGTATATAGTTATGTTTTTAGAATGGATGTTGAAGTTTCTTTCTTCAATATATTTTACCACACATGTTTTTTTTTTGGTTTGAAATATATAATGTAAATAAATATATGTACTTATATTTTTAAGGTGCATATAACATGGACATTTGGAATATTAGCATTATCATTGGCTGCTATATGGTTGTGGAATCATATATCTCACACACATGTATACATAGTACTATTTTTCTCTTTATATCTTTATGAAGTTTTTACTTCCTATAAGGTATGTATATAATCAAATTTATTTTTTTAATGAGCACAATAAGATATTATGGTACAATAAAAATCTTTTACAAAAAAGGAAAACGGCATTCAAAAGGGATAAAATAATTTGATGAGGGAGGGAAACTGCTATTCTATGGGATACAAAAGAGATTATACCGATCATAAATAACTGATTTACAAAGTAATTCTGAATGTGCTTGTTCTATTATTAGGAAGCTGAAAAAGAGGACCTCCAGAGATTTCTATCAGCTGTTAACCGCTGCAAATGGTATTTTTGGTCGTCAAATTGCGATGTGCCCCCACCAGATCCACTTCTATTCATAAAATACATGAATCCTTTAAAAATTGGTATCAGGATGTTTACCACTATTATAACAGAGCCAATGATATGTATCAATGAAGCAGTAAAGGTGCTTATTCAGGGAATTACAGGTAAAAGTATTGACTATTATATTTATACATTCAAAAGTAATTTAGATTTTAGTAAAATTTTATTAGTAAGAGCAGATTTAACAAAACCTGTATAAGTTTTATCGTATGAATAACTAATTATCCTAAATTGGAGAATTTTGTTTTGCTTTTAATAAATAACACAGGAAAGGCGATTTTTAAACAATTGACTCATATTTTTGCATATTTCCTATTCTGCAGCTACCATGCGTCGACAAAATGTATTTAGTTATTATTTTTAGTTTTTAATCCCTAATAAGCAAGGATCTATTTCATAGATCATAAATATTTTACAAGTGTGTGTGTGTTCGTTTTTGCCTTACAATGAAAAAACATTTACAAATGTAAAATATACGTACCTATACCTACTATCCATAAACATTCCAACTTGTAGCACTTTCATATATTTAAAAAAAAAAATTATTTTATTTTCAGACAGCCTATGGTCCCCTTTGGATAACATAGTATATGGATTCCTAATTTTAAACTTTAATATAATTTTCGTGTTGTTTTTGATAATGATTGTTTTCAATTACATCCTAAACATTCCATTTAACTTTAGTTATCTCGGTTTACTCAATATTGGACTGAAGCAACGTAACAGAAACTTCGGCACTGGGGCGCCGGAAGCACCAAGAGATGGCGCTGGTGACAGAATTAGCGGAGACACGTTAAATAGACTTTTAGA
The DNA here is from genome assembly GCA_018248895.1 of Carystus phorcus. Lineage (NCBI taxonomy): Eukaryota > Metazoa > Arthropoda > Insecta > Lepidoptera > Hesperiidae > Carystus > Carystus phorcus. The sequence continues at coordinate 1,634 of DWJN01001152.1, forward strand.
TGTGTGTTCGCGAGCGTTGAGCACTGCACAAACATCGCAAAGCACTCAGAATAACAATAACACAATGTTATCATTGACCAATGCTACGACGACATGTAAATTACGTAGATCAGCTAGCACTGGCCGTTTGCCTAACAATCACGACAATCTTGATCACATGCAAGAGTACTCTAGGAAAGACAAGAGTTCCCGAAAATTTAATAAAAAATCAAAAGGCAATGGTAGTGGTGATGGATTTTGATATTAAATAAACGCTTTAAAATTGTATAGAAGTTAATGATAAGTCAAAAGAATTCAAATGCCTTAAGTATTTTGTCGTTGCGTGAATTGTAACAGCATTAAAAGAATAAGATAACAATAAATTCGATTATTAATTAGATGTTAAATAATGAAAATATCTTGCAAAATAAACAGGAATGAATATATTTTAGGGGTAAAACACGATAAAATTGTACATGTTATTAAAAAAACAATATTGTCTGATACTGAACATGTTATCTTAGTCCAAGGAACACTGAGAATTATTTAATAACAATTTAATTTTTAACTAAGTACTGGTGCTTTATTGTAAATATTTTTTTACTTAGTTCCTTTTTTTATAATTATGCTTGAACTTATATATGTAACATCTACAATCGCGCGACCTCGTAATTACCTAAAATAACTACGATAGTAAAATTATTAACCAAACAAATACACTAATTTCAGACTTTTACCAAGAAACGAGTGTGTCCCTAGCAGTGTTGGGCAAATATTAATTTTAAGAACAATTAACAACTAAAAATCGATTAATTGTTAATTTTGGTATTAGCGATTAATTAAATTGCAATTACTTTTTTAGTCAATTAACTAAACTAATTGATTGAAAAATTAATTGATTAACGCCCAACACTGGTCCGTAGAATGTACTTAGGTTGAGTTCCTATCTACTCTTATCATTGTAAAATTTCACACATTTTGATTCAAGACGTACTCGAATCCTCATAAAACTATAATTATGTTTTCTGAAGTTTTTTGAAGTCATAATATTCTGTGATATTAATATTAATTAACGTTTCGTTCATCTTATTTAGTGTTAAATTATTTCTGTATGTTGTTTTAAACTTATTATATTGTTGTGTCATAAAATAAACGTATTGATACCTACTATTTTTCTTTTTTATTTGTTTGCTTCGTAATAAAACTAAGATTCAGTAATGTGAACCAGCGTCGCATAGCCATGTCGGATAGGTATTGTAAGCGGGAATAAATAGTAAAAAGCCAAGTTTTGTTTTTCGTAATATTTTATTTTGGTGATGTTTTAGTGAGAAGTGAATAGATCAATCAAAAATTATAAGAAATAGAAAATATTCAGTTCAAATAAAAGAAGCGTAGGTATTTCATATAAAATGCAACCTTCTAGATAGATCGAAGCAAGTTCTAATTTCGTTATCATAGTAAGTTCTTACAAACTATAGGTAACTAGGTACTATTGGTCAACAAACACTCGCAATCTCATAATAAATAGGTAACATTGTAACAAAACTAATAATATGTACATCTACGATCAACTATCACTAAATGGGATGAGCAGAGGTTTATTTTTCATATAAACATTTCCACAATCTGAGCCAAGCTAGGTAAGTACATAAATCCGTGACCATAATATTATGAGGCATCTAAATCCGTCTATCCTACTGCTATAAATTCTAATGCGTGAGCTTACGGCCCGATACAGAAATATCCTAACTAGTCGCTATTATTATCGAGATAAAATCTAGTTCACAAACTAGTTTTAAAGGGTATTAGTATGATTCTAGGTATCTATTAAATTCAGATATTAGCTCGTTGTGGACATTGGTATGGTAATAATAATTAAAAAGAATCGAACACTACTCAATACTACATAAACTTCGTTGCATCACAAGTAAAACAAAAATCGACAGTCTGTAACATTCCAGTTTACAAACACCAGGCGCAAATGTGATTGTTATTCATTATTAGGTATTTCCTTACAAAACTAAGAAAGTTATCAAACACATCCAATGTTGACAAAATGATGATATAGTGTTTATATACAAACACTAAAAAAAGTGCGTAAATAGTTAACGCAACAGTTAATTTAAGAAGCTAACCTATAGGCAGCCATGTTTATATTATTATATTGTCTGTCATAAAATGCATACTTATCAATGTTATTTCATTCTTTCCAGCATACATATACAAGGTTGTTATAATTAACTCAATTTAATTTGTATTGCCGAATACAAGTGTTCCGTATTACATTTTTGGAGATATAATTTCATACCACAAAAACGCCCAGTTTATAGTAGGTTTAGAGTAGGTTTATACGGATAAACCTCCAACAAAATGTTACTATTATTTAATTAACGCTAATAGTAGCGTTAATACTAACGAATAAGTATTTACTTTATATGTTGCACTTATTTGCAACATCACATTGAGTTTTTCACATTGACGTATTTGTAACATAGAAATAATTATTAACATTCAACTTCGGACATCCTACAACTTATTATTATTATTGCCATCTCTATGTTGCTGCTTGGGCACATTTTATATTGTTTCCTTAATAAATACACCGTAAACATGTTAGATAAAAGCTATTACATACACTACGAAAACTAGCATGCAAGGTTAAATAGCTTCAGATAAATAAATTTAGAAAATATTAAGCTAGTAATTTAAATTTAATTAGATAATAATCTTAATGTTATAAATAAAATTACAAATGAAGAATATTATTAGGTTTTCAAATAATCTTTTAGATTTTTTTATATTGAAGAGACTTGAGAAATATACTGGCAAATTTTAACTTTAGTATAATATAGGTGTTATAGTGTAGAAGGAAGTAGTTAGTAGCAAAATTTGAAGTGAAATCGATAAATAAATGTGATTAGCTAGGGAAGCCTGCGGTCCCATATCAAATGTATTAATAAGTATAAAACAGTATAGAAGAAAAGTGGCTAGAAAGCAGTCTGTTTATAAAGAGCACAGTCCGCGTTTGTATCATTGGTGTTTCGCCTTCACATTACATGTATCAAGAACTTGCATCCAATCTGTCGACTGTCACTTCGTCCCTACTCATTATGATCTTTTGTCAGTCACAAATAGCTTCATAACTGACCCAAAAACCATCTTTCTACTTATAATATTTTCAGCGGACTTTTATGATACAGAAGTATCTCCGTAATACAAAAATGTACCGCATGGATGATTATTAAAGAGAAACAGCTTCTTCGGTAACAGAAACTAACATGAGAAATATTTATCGATTAACATAATTTATTTGTGATTGGGAAGCAAATTCCGATAGCAGTGTATCATCTAACGTATCGTAGCGTATAATATACATGTATCCGATACACTAATTCACAGACAAGTGGTGACAAATAGCGCGTAAGGAACCTTAAGAAAAACATAGTAAATGAGTAAATAAATAAATAAATAAGTTATGTCATCTAGCAAAGGTTCTATATTGGTGGGCACGATACAAAATGATACAAATGCGAATGTGCTCAATAAGGTCCAATGAAACATTGGGAAATTACACAAAAATGGCAACGTATAGCATTATTTGGTTTTAGCGATGATAACAATCGATGTAATTGAATAACAACAATATTTCATAACTTTGCGGATACCGCACACTCTACGCACCGCTATTAAAAAGGCCTCTAGTATTCAAACGTCCACAACAAAAGTATTCTAACATTAAATGCTCTCACAACGAGCACATTCATATTTGCATAGCATACTTTTGTTGCACACCTCGCGAATTTCAACAACAATTATTGATTTTGTATCAAACGTACCGATAACAGACTAACACAGTTGTATTTAAACACACAATACATGTTACGCTGTAAGTATATCACATTAGTATTATAACAATATAAACGTTAAATTGAATAGAAGGTAGGAATATGTTCATCAGTTACCATAACTTTATATATCGAACTAAAATATTGGGCTAAAAATTGATGAGCTTGGACAGATCCTATAACTATAGGGATATTCCAATCACTGAGTTGGATATAGGAAATATTAAATAAGTATGTGACGCATCACCAGTTATCAAACGAATTCCAGGAAGTTCGGTGGGACGGAACGCGTCGATAGAGATTCAGATCGATACACAAAAAAAGATACAGAAGATGTAGCGATATGATATTATGTAGTGACTTGCATCAGAGGTCCTAAAGTTTGGCACAATTATATAAAAGTGCTAAAGGAACAAGAAATCTAACAGATTTAACATAATGGAAACATATTTAAAGAATGTATGATTAAATGATATATCACGAAAGCTCACACGTATTAAAATCTTTTATCTATATAAAATTTAAAAACTACTTTTTAATATTTGCTATATTAAAAATATTGCGGAAATTCCAAAGTGAAGTTCCCTTCTGAAGTAGTCTTCGGAAGCGGACTCATAATTCTGTTATACACATAATACACATTAGTACCACTGGGACTAAATCCGAAAAACTTAGGCTTTTAGTTAGGCTCCGTTATAGAAACCTAAAGGCTGCGAAACTACAAAGACTAAATAAAACCAGAAAGTTATGGTAACCAATAACATACTTTGTTCGAGAATCGATAAGAGAATGTAACAAAGTACAACAAACACCGAACAAAATTAAAATTTTAAATTACGTGAAATAACATCACACAACTTTGGTCCAATATAACAATACAGCATTAACAATTTCACCATCACTACCCTAATTTGTTTATTAAGTATAAATTAGCAAATATATAAAACTAATAATATATCGTAACAAGCAAAAAAGTAAATAAATGCATACTGACTAGCTTACAACTCTGCTGTGACCCGATCAAATATTCAAGCAGAAATATCGCACCGTCCTAACCCTCCCCCCGAGCCCTACGTAAATATTACTCTATACCTCACTATAAATCGAATACGCGATTAATAGTTATCAACAGACTAGATTAATTGTAAAACTATGGACAACTCTAATTGGATATGTAAGTGAATGATATTAAAAAAAGTGCATCATATACTAGCGACAGCTACATTATATAATAATGATTAATATTATATATTATACAAATAACGTGGAACGATGGTAATCCGAGATTAATAAAATCATTAAATAGCTACTTCACTTTCGTTATTATCTTTTGACTTTTCGTTGAAATTAATGTCATCGTATGGCAGGAAGTCCCTAAATTTGCAAAATATTTTTTTTATTTTTGTAGTCTTATGTTTCTTTACTTTACGTAGGTCATATCCATTATGTCGGACATTCCCTTATCATTATTTGTATTATTACTTCAACATTGTAACAGTTTTCAATTTGAATAGTCAAATTTATACGATGACCTCATTACAATAAACCAGTTTAAAAATTGGCACTTATATATAAAATAAAAACGGAATATTTAAAGCTGATAATAATTTCAACGCTCATATCGCACATCATCTCGTCAAACGCATTACAGTTTGAAACTAAATAATAAAACGTACTGTAATCTTAACCATAAATCACAAACATACATAAGTAGCAATTAATGAAGTAAATTATACATTCATCAATCTACAGTTTGTTAATCTGTAAATTATATAGAATATTAATACACTTATTACTTTTATCTCTTATTGTACCATGATTAAAGTATTTCAAGTCCAATACTCACAATAAGTTTAAAATTGTTTTGTTACATAATTGACCACCGTCAAAGTGGTAAAAATGCTTTATAAAGCCAGCTAGTTAAATAAGTCAATGTTTGACTATTATGAAATTGTATTACAAAATGGACTAGAACTGCAATTATAGTGTCTTAAAATTACAAATTAATGGTAAAGTTTACAATTTTAATTTTCAATTGAAGGTTATAAATGGAACAGTCGTGAATAATGTGTAAATTTAATTATTTTTGAATATACCCGACAACGACTGCTCAAACATTCATTTTCTCGACTCCCATAAGGTATTCCTTATAACACGCTATTCATTTTCAGGTACTAAATAATTATTAACTGTACTGACTATTCCAGGTATAACTGTTATGATCAGAATACAATTGAACAACAATTAGTCCTAAAAACTTCTAAACTTCGTTGTATTTTCACACTAACGTACATAGGAATGCTTTCACATTCATATTACATGTTGTGTCAGTCATTATTTAATATGTAACTAGTGTAAATAAAGTGACTTCTAACATTAGCAAAATATATACATTCAAGTATGTATTCATATAAAGACTTCGTGTGTGTACTACAATCATAGAATAAAGAAATGTATAATAGTAGGCATAACAATAATACTTAAATAATTGCGGCCTTATAAGTAGGTGCCATTAAAACTGTATGCACTGTGGATTAAGGACTAGAATCAAAATGCATAATACAAATTTTAACATTGCAAAATAAATAGGTACTAAAGTAACCTTTCTTTCTTGGATCAAAAGGCAGAGCTTGTTTATAATCTATAATAGAATATTTCGGCTGTAGTACTATCACAATAACTCATAATACGAATATAACAGCTCATGTGACACTATATAATAAATGTATAAACTTTTTGGTAAGTACCAATTTGTTTTGCAATTTAATTATAAAAGTAATAAGCAACAGCCACAGGCATGACATGAATTTGGCCACAATGTTTTATTATTAGAATCCATTACATTTTAAATATACAATGACTATTATGGAATTATCAATTCAGACAGCAAGCTCTGGGAAGTAACATATTATTGCTTATTACTTCTTTACATTTAACGATGTGGATTTTCAAATAGCATAGGTAGAAGAACAATTATGATCACAGCCATGTTACATGATGAGACATTTTTCTCTTCCACCAGCTGATGTTTCTCCACCCTCTTTTACCACTTTATCCTTCTTCTTTTTTCCTTTACCATCAACTTGAAGAGAAACATTTCTATTCTTCTCCATGTTGAGAAGCTCCTAAAAATGTAAAAAATATTAACATGTCAATCATGTAAAATTAAATCTATGTTAATTTTTTTTGTTTTGATCATTGCTCTTAATTCATCACCCAATAATAATTGAACAGATTAAAAGTCTGCTTGACATATTTGTATTTTATACTTGGAATGCTTTAAATTTAAAAAAAAATTTGAGAACTGTATTATACAATCAACACATAATTAAAAATACATACTTGAAAAAGTTGTGTGACATTGTGATTCGTTTTGGCAGAAGTCTCCATAAACGACACTCCCCAAGTCTGGGCCTGTGCTTGACCTTCAGCGGCTGATACTTCCCTTATCTCTGGACTTTCATCACACTTATTACCTGCCAGCATCACAGGTATATTTGGCAAATCTGCACCTTTTATTTCTTTTATTGTCTGCCATATTGGTTTCAGCTCCTCCAATGACTGTCTACTACTGACTGAATATACAAGAATGAAAGCATGACCCTGGAATAAATGTAGATATTATAAATGTAATGCAAACCCAATGCATATATAAGTCAATGCAAGTCAAGTCAACTTTTATATAAAAGACATAACCAATTTACTAAATTCTACAATTTGTGTGATTTTAGCTTGTTATGATATCAATAGAGATAATGATATGACAAAATTTTTAGTAGCTAGAGAAGGGATGACATACAAATAGGATATAAATGATGTGACCAACATGTAAAAGTTCAGATTACATTGTTTGATATCATAAGAAGACTATGACTATAAGTACTTGTTAAACAGCATTGATTGACAATAATAAGATTACTGCTGCTAATAGGATGAGGCTTATTTCATAGCATTCATGTTACATTTTACCTTAACAATAGCTTTACTTGTTGTAGATAAGTATGAAAGTCTAATTTCTACAATTGCAAAGTATTTATTATAGTAATTTAATTTTCATTAATATCAACATCATTTTTATGTAAAATTATTACTATAAATGTCAACATCTAGAAAAATCACCAATTGTGAGATGAATAAAATTTTTGTATAAAAGTGCGGGGCTAATAATGTAAACTACATATTCAATAACATATTTACACAGATTTCATTATCTTTCTCTATGTTTTATATGTTATCCTTGTATACCTAAATTCAAAAATTATAATGGTGTTAAAAATGGCAAATTAACAACAAAATACTATAAAGACAGATAAATGGGGTATGTAACAATACCTTGCTTATTGATAATCTTTGCATAGCTGGGAACTGATGTGAGCCTGTTGTGTCTGTTATTTGTAGCGTGCATATTGTCTTGTTACTGCTTATCACCTGTAAAAAAAGGTACAATTAGTTTTAGGAACAATAAAGCTTGTTAATTGTGAACACAAAGCAGTTTTAATGGCAACTATTTATAAGGCTTTTTCGTTAAGTATTTTTGTTATGCCTACTATTTTACATTTCCTTATTCTTATCCTCAGAACTATATTTATTATACAAAAAATGTATTGAATTTTCTCAGGAAATGTTGTATTAGCCTGGCATGTCAAGTTCTGGATCAAAGGTTTTATTCTCAGCAAGAACAAGCAGTTCCTCCAATACATTCGATGTTCATTTTAGGTGTAGTTTAAGCATATTGAGTCCTTTTGTTTTTTAATTTAAACATAAAATAAGACATAGAAACATCATATAATTTTTAAGTACTCAGCATGTTTTTTAAAATTCTGACCAAATACTAAACAAATACTTAATTTCTTAGTTAAGTTAGTTCAGATTCATGATTTTGATAACATTGTAAAAATGTACTTAAAACAGTTATTTTTCATTCAACACATTAATGGCTAGGACAGTTCAGACAAGGCATGGATCTCTACTTATCACTGAAGAGGACTAAAGGGCATACTCTACCACACTGCTCCAGTAGATCTTGGTGGAGCTTGAGCACACTGGTTTACTATTATTGTCAATGTGCTGTATTTTAGCCTGCCTTTATCTATGCTCACTATCAGAAACAAATTAGAAATAACCTTGTTTATTTCTAATTCATTCAGATCTTTTAATTTATCAAAGGCAAAACCTTTTACATTCACTAATCATACCGTGAAGCACTCATAGAACTGTGAATTGTGTTGATCCTTAGCGATTGACAGAGTTAAATAACTGGTAACTGGATGGGTGACCATAGTGGGAAACATGAATATTTCTGTGCTTCGGAGGGCATGTTAAGCCATCAGTTCCGGTTGTTACCATACATTGCAGTCATCAAGCCATGTTGGAAGCTTACGGGCAGCTTAAAAAACACTCCCAATATTGGGATTGGCCATTAACCTGCCACTAATCCGCATTGGAGCAGAATGGTGAAGTATGCTCCAAGCCTCTTCAGTAACAGGGAGAGATCTGTGCCCTGTAGTGTGCCATTAATGGGTTGAACTCAATCACCCCATAGCTTCTTCAAACCTTGTAAGCCTAACTTTGGCAATATTTACAGATCATTAAATTTTTGCATGATTTAAAGTATAAAAAACTTTATTGTTTATTGCAATAATTCTTATATAACAGTATTATCTTGGATAGGGAAACACATCAAATTAATAAAAACATACTAATGTCAATATAATGTGCTGATATAAATTTTACAAATTATCACCGGTCTTAGTTTTAAATAGCTAACCTAAAATATTTATTAAATTACTTTATTATAAATAATATAAAACTGTGTTCGTCATGGATATCATACGGTAAATTATGAACTTTTATGAAAAATGCAAATTAGTAATATGCTAAGTAATTATTAAATATTCTAATTAAGTATTATTATCTATTTAACAATATTGTTTAGTTTATTGATCACTTAAGAAACAACATATAAGACGTTGTACTTACTTGTCTGTAAGTGTCTTCGATTGTCGGGATATAAGATTCCCTAAATGTCCCTTTGACGAAACGTAAAACCAAAGAACTTTTCCCAACACCTCCTGCACCAAAAACTACAACACGATAATCATTGCTTTGCTCCGGCATTACTGAACTTTATTAGTAGCGTTTTCCCAAAATCAGTTTTGGAAAACATACATTTAGAGTTGAACAGTTTTAACGCATTTTATGTAATTTACAAATCACTGTAATTGCTAAGAATTCACGATTAAATTGAATATACACATAATTTTATAAATTATGCGTTACAACGCCCAGACAAAATCAAGTCAACACAAAGTCACAAAATTTAGAAAATTTTACTTTCACAGACTACGTAGAGACAGTATCTATTTTACTTGACTTTGTTTTATCACCACAGATATTAATATTTTTTATCAATTCCCTTGCACTTGCAACTCACACCACAAAGAAAAGTATATACCTACCACATAATTTAGGTATAGGACGAATATAGAAAGTTATAGATATCTATTGAACAAAAATAATAAAACCTAGTTTGTGAACAAATGTTACGCGCTCCCTTTAAACTATATATTTACTTATCTCTAATAAAACCATATAAAATGCTACAGAAAAGTTGTATGAACTTGTATTAACTAACCACTCTCTCAAGTCAACCGATTTCTTATTAGTCGATGCAAACTTTTTCAAGTTTAAATTTCGTATTCTATCAAATTAATTAATTTTATTGGATTTTACTCATCCGTTGATTGTTATAAATCCACCCAACCGATCACGATACTTCGATGATCATAAAACTCAAATAAACTATAAAAAATATAGTTATAGTATTATACTTCATAATTCATTTTATGTAATAAACGCCTTTCGCTAGGCTAGATAGAAATCTCATTAAATTTGTTTACATTTTTCTCAGTCTACAAATTGATCGCTTTTATAGACAATAAAACTATAGATAAGCTAAAATAAATTTTGTGGAACTATAGTTTCTTGTTCAACATCTGTGTAAAGTTGGCATTGCGATCAAGAAGGAAGGATTAGAAAATTACAAAATTACAAATGGCTTCCGTTTTCAACTTTCGGCTGCCGTAATTCACAGTTGGCATGGTATTTTGAATCAAGGTTCGTGGAATTATATTTTTCTAGTTGTTAACGTACTTTATGAAAATCTGTTTTCAATTTAATCGATACTTGATTTGGCAATAACAAATTTGTTTCGTCTTCGAAAACGTGCCGGCTATGTATGGATTTTTTTTGTATGTTTTTTGTTGTAATAAGATTTCCTATTACTTTTGCCCTATTATTAATGCTTCTTTAGACGTCAAGACGTAATTTGTGATGACTATTCTTTGTCACATACAAATAAGTGTTCTTCGCCATTTCAGATTGATCAATTAGACGAGACGAACGTGTTCGATCGAATTGTTGCAGATTATTCGTTCTTTTTAAATCATGGGTATACAAGACTTACAAACGTGTTTAGAGAATGAAGGAGTAGGCGTTGATTTATTTAGAATCGCCAGAAATCATGCTGGCGGACTCCGTTTGGTACTTGATGCGGAGGGTTGCCTTGATCGCCTTTACGGAGGATACTTTTCAGGTAATCTTCCGGTAGCAATGGTTACCAGTGTCTTATATTTTATTATTTTTTAACGTATCGCAAGTTTTTAGTATTTGGCTTTTAAAATTTTCCATTTTCAAAATATGCTTTTCTGTAAAACCAATGTTGTGGTCTTAGCAGAGCTACTTTTGTGCTAATTATATTTGTTTGCAGATTGGGCCTGTGGAGGACAATGGGCACGCTGTGTTCAATTCTTAACTACCTTGGCACAAGCACTTGCAGAACACCAGGTTGCTCTATGTGTATGCTTCAACGGGGCCCATCCTACCCCACCAGCATTGCCTCAACATTGGATTCAAACTCAATCTACCTATAGACAGAGAGTCAATTCTGTTAGTATAAAATAAATTAATATGGATTAACACTAATATATCACATTATAACTTATTGTACTAAGCAAAATATTCTTTATTATATATTTGTATAGAAAATATCTCTTAGTTACAATTTAAAGTATTTTTTATTTATTTTAAATCATCACTTCTGTCATAGGTACTGCGGCATATTGTCACAAAGGGAACTCCTCCTCCGAAAGTGTGGTGGGTTCCACCGACAGGTCTGCATTCCTGTTTAAGAACTGCTTTGAGATATCTCAATATTCCAATTGTAAGTAATTATTTAGATCTATTATATTATTTAATATTTTGTCCAGTTTATAAATCAATCAAAAATTCACAGATGGTTTCTTCTGATGATCACTGTCAAGAAGTAATTGGATTGTGTCGGGAGAAAACATACGCTGGACTTGTAGGGGCTTCTGGGGAGTATTTAGTGTTTCAACCACCAAGATACTTCAGTTCTTCGCAATTGAAACTCACATATCGAGTAAGTATTAAATTACACAGTGACTCGGTGTTTTTTTTTATTTTGTATTAATTTCATGTACTTTCTTCTAGTCTTCATTGGAAACCAAGGAGTATATGGTTCATGAATTGCCAAAAGTGTTAGATGTACCACAAGATAGACTTTGTCTTATGGCAGCTTTACTCGGAGGGACTATTTTATCTGAGCAAAGTCTTACAGACTTTTATAAACGTTTGGGCATGACACAGAAAAAGGTAATTTGATAATAGTATTAACAAAGTAGTAATAAAGTAGTACTACAATATCATTAAATTGTATATTTAATTAAGTCCATTTATTACAAACACATTTGCTTATTATTTTCAGCAACAAACACCTCCTGAATCTTTGATTAAATCTGTGTGTCAATTTGTGCGTGATTTACCATCTTCCGATATTGATGCTGCCTGTATTGAGATATTTGGTGACTTAAATGATCTTCGTGCTGCTAAACTGAAACAAGCAGTAAAATATTACTTGAATGGCACCAAAGATGGATTCCTAAAATATAGGACTGCAACTGGTGAGTCTTAATAGTATTATATTCAGATGTAAAATTTTTATTAAAATATTTTATCTATTACTTTAAAATAATTTATCCACTTAAATATTGAATGATTTCAGGCCGCCGTCCCAGACACAATAAAAAAAGTCAAAAGTCAGAACTCAGCCCTCAGTCTACGTCTGCTGATTTGGACACCTCTAAATTAGCCGCTGAGTCATCTGAACATGAGGTTTCTTTCTTTATCAACTCATTAAATTATAGCTATGGTCATCCACGCCTTTTACGTCACAGTTTGTATTAAAATTGGCATTAATTGTTTGCATGTTTGCTATCAATCATTATGATCACAATTCCGTAAATTCAGAGTGCTCATTATAGTTTTATTTTCCATTAATTTTTGTTATATATTTTCAATTTACATTTATTGTTAGTTAGCACTATCATTATAGATATTTTTTGTTCCTTTTATCCGTTTTTATAATTTATTTATTGTAACTATGCACCTGGAATTGTTTGAAAACAATTGGTAATAAATAAATTACAGCAAAAAGGCTTGGAGGATTACAAATTGGCTACAGCCAATGCATCAATTAATGCAGACTTTAGCATGGAAGAGCAATCTCGTGACATGAGTCAGAGTCTCGCGGCGATGTCTTTGGACGGCGGCGACGCAGCGGCCGCCATGCCACCCATCAGGCCATCGGACAATAATGAGAAATCTACATTTAAAGAGGTCTGATTATTATATACTCTGTAAGTTTCAAACTGAAGGGTTTGGAATAAATTTTGTGTATGTTAAATTATATTGAACACATTATAATAGAATAATTGTACGGTATTTTGGTGTGTAACATTTTTTCGTGGTTTCCATATAAAATTTATGTTTCGGTCGATTTTAACTTCAACTACATGGAATGCATCAATATTTTTTTATGTAAATAATAGTAATATATTATTAAGTGGTCATAAAACAACGTTTATAAGCTTCATTTATTTTATCTCGCCGAAAAAGAAAGTGAGGGACTGCATTTTTTTTGGGTCTGACATTACAACTCCAACAAAAATCATTTGAGAGTCGATATTAGAAAAGAGCTAGATAACCACTTAATTCAAAAAACCTACCATTAGATCATTTGGTGTTTGATTGGATTATAATTATAAAATCAAGTGACCATCAGTGGACTTAACGAGTTCACTTTATCTTAGGTTAAGTTATATTATTTACGTCTTTCTTACAGTTATTAAGGTAATATTTAATAATTTAATGATCCGTTTTCAGAGCATTCCAAGTGGAAGCAGCAAGCAAATGCACAGCGATGACAATTGTCCTCCTGCGCCTGCTGAAGTACTGCGTACATGTGCTGAACGCCACGCCCGTGGACTCATGCATCCTCAGATGCTCTCAATCCTCACGCACCGCCAGGTCACCCTGCCCGTCTTGATGGAAGACGACAACCATCGCGAGATACCTTCCATTCACCACTTCTTCAGACCTATAAGGCAAAACGTATACGCTATCCTGTACAACATGCACCATCACCGTTTTATGTCTCAACGAGCTAAAGGTAATAATAATCCTGTTAAGGTTATGAATTTATTTGTACCGAATGAAGTATAATTATATGTTAATTTCAGACGAAGGTACAGCGAGCTCGTCGTTCAATCATGAACGTCCATGCACCGTGCAAGTAGCCGAGTGGATATATTCGCGCATTAATCCCGGAAAGAGCCCTGAAATGGTACCGGGAATCGTCCTTGATTGGCCTGTGCCAACGGTCCAGAGACTTTGGTTTGGGTGAGCTATTTAAATATGATGGACATGGGAATAAATATTATACAATCATGACAAAATTCGTTTATTAACAATTTATTAACATCCACAGAACTGCTCAAGACGATAAATGCCGTCGAATGCGCGCTTTTCTTTCCTGTATGCGTTCAGATACGCCTTTGATGTTGAATACGACCTATGTGCCCCAACATCTGCTTATATTGGCTGCAGTTCTCAGGTAATTACAAGATAACAATGATGTGTGGGTTGGAAAATCCATATGGATTTTATATGAAATAAATCTATTACATCTAATATACTTAATTGGATAAAAAATACCCTTATACACATATAACCCCCGAATAGCATTTCCTAACACCCTTGACCCAACAACAAACATTTATCTGTCACAAAATGTTTTCCCGGCTGGGAATTAAACCGGAAATCGCAAGGCTAGAAGTTGGTCAATATGGGTGTTAATTATCTAAGATTTTTTAAGCACTTCAACTTTATATTCGTCATAATTATGACTACCTAACAATATACTCTGCTATGCACAATAAATAGTTATTGGTTTTCTTTTCAGATTCATTATGACATCTCAAATTCAGATCCTAAGGCGACCAGAACTGGACGCATTTTTAGCCACGGCATTCTCAAATGATCTCATGAATGCTCTGCATTTACAAGAAATGACTGTAAGTATTTAAATCGATATTGTAATAAAATTACCATTGTCACTTCAATAATAAGTATTACAAGTGTGCTTCAAATTTTTAGCAGTTGGTCTTATTTTTTATAGTAAACTAAGGCAAAATACTGCAGCCACTAAACTTGATTGCACATATGAAATGTGCGTTTGTTAGAATGTGACGCATATTGACTAATCTAAAATTTCTAAATTCATTTAAACTTGTGCGTATATTTATAATCTTTTTAAAAATGGTAAAACACTAATTTCCACTCGTTTCTACGATTACTAATCTTATGAAGAGACCGATTGAATGGATCGGCCCGTGACTCGTGGCATTAATACATTTAGTTCCACAACATAGTTCGCCGTACCGCACAATCTTCATCCGCCAATTCGGTCAAAATAGAAATTGAATGTTCGGGAAGGGTGACTCCAGACGTTGTGACATTTGTTAGTATAACAAACGTCGTCCAGATTACTAGTACTTCGGTGTTTGGAGCCGTTCATACAAAATGGACGTATGCAGCGACGGGGGTGTACAAGATGTTTACACGTAAAACATAGGGCGTGTCGCAGGTAAGCGGCATCAGTTCGCGCGGCGTGCAGCTGGGGGCGCTGGTGATGGCGGGCGCGGAGGCGGCCCTGCTCGCCAACGACGCGTGCGGCGCGCCCGTGCCCTGGCTGGTGGCCGCGCCCTGGCTCTACTTCGACGGGAAGCTGCTGCAACGCAACCTGCACCGCGCCGCGCACTGCAAACACCTCGCTCAGCTCTGCGACAATCATCTTGACACCGTCGTAAAGGTACACTCGAAAATCTTAATCCCTGGTAACACAGATTAACTGGCGTGCACAGCATGTAAACCATTTTGACACATAATTATAAGGTAACATATTATTATATCAAATTATAATTTCACTATTATATCCTACCTATCTTACTCTTGAAATGTGTTAATATTTAATTCTTCATTTGTAAATTTTTGCTTTAATTTAAAACATCGACAACAGTAAATCACTTATGTTGTATCGACGAGAAAGAAAATACTGGTTTTCTAGCCCCCCCAGACAGAGGCTTAAGATGAGACTGGATATTATTTCGAATTCTATACTTGTTTTTTTTAAATAGTTACAAACATTAGTACTTCACGTCATTGCATGATTCTGTGCATCATATTTAATTCATAGTATGTACACTCGTTTATACATAAAAACTTTGTTTCAACTGGGCGTTGCTGAATAAAAAATAACTGCGGTGTGAATGCATAATTATAAAATTGGTTTTGTTTCGTTGCAGGTGGAGCGCATGCGCAAGGCCATCCTGGAAGGTCTAGAGGTAGAGTTTGCTATGCCGCCGCTGCCCCTGGTGGGCGTGGTCGGGGAGCCGCTGGGTTGGGCCGGCAGGGGGCGCGGGCGCGGCGCACGGCTCGAGATCGCCGGCGTCGTGGTCGGCCAGTGGGGCGGCGGCAGCTACCCCGCACGCACCACTCGTTATCCTCCACAGGTGACAACTTCTTGGGTTATGTGCAAACACTAAAAACTGTCTTATTCAGATGGTACATGGTCAAGCATCCCCATGGACAATATTAACATCGATAGCGTCCAAGTGGCCAAGTAGTTAGCCAGGCGGACTTTACTAGGGATTTGCCCTCGCTTTGCATCGGTATGTATTTTACTTTGTGTACATAAAAGTCGATTAAAATTTTTTCCTTATTATTTCGCGTACCGTACCAGTATCCCAGTATGAAATAGTTTGAATTTATTTGTCACGTAATTGTTTTAATTTCGCGATAACATCTAAAATATTGATTAAAATTGTAAGGTGTATAAAGCAATTATAACGTATATGAAATGCTGAAGGTAATGTGTTCAATTCGATAAGGTTTTATGCATATAACATGAATCGAAATAGCTTTCTAAATAAACACTGTGACCATTTTTTTTAAACATTACAATTGTGTACTTTATGCGGACTTTATTATTGTAGACCTGTACAAAAAGAACTAGTCCACCATACAATGTTTTGTTGTATTTAAATCGATTAGGCAGCATTTTTACTATAAAGCATATTTTATATGAAAAGAAAAATCAGCGACAAATTGGTGCAGCGTTCAAATTGGTGCGGCGGAATAGGGGTACAGTTGATAAGAGTACGATTACATTGTAGGTGAGCTATGTGGGGTACACGCCGCCGCCACGGAACGCGTACGGCGGGCGCGGCTGGCGCGCGAGCTGTGGGCGAGCGGGTACCGGTGCGTGACGGG
>DWJN01001153.1:0-19144 GCA_018248895.1 Carystus phorcus
TCGACCTTATTGCGTTTGAATGGCTGGAGGAAAATAAGCATATGGTGGGTCATGAATCAATTTGGCCGATAGTACATGACTAAATATAAATGTTTTGATTTAATTTAAAATCAGAATAAATTTATAGAATACTCATACAGAATAACTTTATGCACTGTAGATATGTAATGAAGTTTTTCTTCAAATCTGTCTCATATTACACCTGAAATTATAGAGAAACTTAATAAGAGCCGCGTCGTATAGGTCAAGTGACGTCACACGCTCGAGCGCTGCGTGTAACGAAATTATTTTTGCATTCACAACATCTAAGTCCTTTAACTTATTAATTTGAAATTTAATTTTTTCTGTTTCATTTTATATCAATCCATTACACAACATTTAAAAATACTGTATCGTACTGCCGCTAGTTAGGAATTTTTGATTAAGTAATCCGGAGGCAATATATTTATTGGATTGCTTACGTACAAGGAAGTGTAACTTACTCCCTATACCTGGAGTCCAAGTCAATTTCTATTACTGGTGATGATCTCCGCCGAACAACGGACAAGATTACGCTACCAAGTCCCCTCTGTCTAAGTTTGCTAGATTCTGTGCCCCCCAGTTTAATCCCAATGGTACTCCTTCTTGATAGTAATACATTTTCCAATACCTCATTTAAGAGTGGAGAAATAGGACTAGCGTATATAAGCGTTCATGTGTAAGTTCGGATAGAAGACAGACTTCAACTGACTAGAGTGAAATAGACTTTAGATCAGCATTGAAGGTAGTGATTTAAAGAGTACAATTAAAATGTTACTACAACAATAATTGTATTGATTTTTGATGAGCGAAGTGACAGTGATCTGATGTTCCGACTATTCGTTTCAGAGGTTGAATACAAATTCATGAATTTCTTTGTAACGCATTCTATACAGCTCGAATTCGCGGACTACCCCGTTCTACAATGTTTGACATCGCGGTCTACACCGTCATACTATACGTCTACACACATACATATTATTGAGTAACAACTTGTGAAGGTATTATTGCAGCAATAATAATATTGCTAGATCCTTTGGAATGTGAAACTGTTAAATAATCTAACCTAACCGTATCGCCCGAAATGAATGATCGATCTTATCAAAATCTTCAGATTGAAATTCAAAAATTAAATTGAAATTAAAAATTTAATTCAATTATGCATAAAAATTTGTTTTTGAGAGTGCGGATTGCAGATTTCAGGTAACCCTTTGCTTGAAAATGACATGACTCGGAAACGATCTCCTCATTCAGTTGACTCACCTTATGTAGACTTTTAACCTTTGCTATATAACCTTAAGTGATAAATTTTAATAAGAATAAGAAACTTCAATTGAACCGATTTCAAACATAGAACTTTTCAAATATTTCAAAGAACCATTATATATATTAAATAAACATAATGTAAACAATAGTTGTTTAATTATTGGGTTCGGTTGGCACCCTTTAGATATAGAACCCAAAAAAAGATTGTAACTTAATATTTAGGCTCAAAGCTATTACCTGTTACGTAAGGGTATTCACGACACGACCACATCCCGACTTTTGTCCTTTTACACCCGTTTCATAGTAAAGCGTGCATTTGACTTTTAAAAATTCTACAGCTTTTCTGAACTTGTTTTGCGGCATGCACTTTAATATTTCTGGTTTTATCGGAACTAAGTTTCTTGTATTCAGATGCCTTATACGCTGGTTAGTGCTCACCACTTAAATGAATTACGTCTGTACTAACCAATTATTATGCAGCGAATATTTAGGGTTTAATATTTAGGACCTTGGTTATAAATAGTTAAATTCGCTTCAACGTTACCTTTATTGTATAAATATTCGCGGCAATCTGTATATTATCGCATAAACGTCTTGCTTCATTTAGATTAACTTTGAAAACGGTTCGTATGATGCGGCCATTATTAGCCCTATTTCATGCGTCATGTCAAATTTACTTCCAAAATTTTTTTTCTCTATTATTAAGGCACCACACTTTCTTGGAGCAGATTGGAAAGGTATCCAAACGTCACGTTGTGGCAAATGTCAAATAGAAAGGGCAACTAGAATAAGGTCAGCGTTATGCGATTAGCCTGCGAGCCCGCTTTTACACCAAAGTACATAAACAAAACGCGCTTAGTGTCGTAAAATTAAAATGATTCCTTGCAATGAGACCAAGTTAATATCTAACTTCTTTATAATCAAATCATTCTTTTTTGAAACATTATTCATATCTACTTGTTGTATAATTTGTCAGATAAAGATATATTTTATTAATCTAAACTGAATGTAAGCTTTAGTGCAAAATAAATTTCTCTATGCACTTATTGTACTGGCATTAGGAAGAAAAACGTAATGTTTTCTCTTGATATTAACTTTATAATCCTTGGCTTACTTTTTTTTTATTCTGTTACTTTCGCAGAAGTGAATGCTTACATTCATTTCATTGTGTTATTTTCTCTTACATCTCAAACGAACACTTCCATTATAGTATTAACGGACTTGAAAGGTGTTTTTATTGCATCGTTTTGTGCTAAAAATATATAGAATTTTATCAAATCTATGAGTTATCGTTTCTGTAATAAAAATGTAATGTTATTTTAACATTAATGTGTTCAATCGTTTAGAAATTACACATCCTGTAATTTAATGCAAGAGACAATCCCGGCTTTAATATCATATTGGGAATAAAAGTATATAGCATTTAACGTTCTCGAGTTAAAAATCATGCATATGGTACATTTTTTACTATATTGTGATTGCATCGCTCGAACATATTTAAATGTAGATAATTAGTATTTTTTTTTACATTTTATACGTTAATTCTTGACTACAATCCCACAATACAATACAATCAGTCTGTTAGACACAAAAGTATTAAAACACTTTTTGATGTCAAAAATAAAAATGTGTCTTAACATAAAGTTTAACATTGAAGATTTTATTTGTCAAATATAAGTTAAATTCAAATAAAAGGACGCCTGCTATTCCGTTTACTTAAATAGGTATTTTTTTTTCAATTTTTGTTTGTTTGTTCGTTCCGGCTAAAGGCACAGCTGGACGGATTTTGACGAGTCTTTCACCGGCAGGTAACTGATGTACCTAATAAGGAGTAAGATATGCTAATTTTATTTTAGAATTACACTTTATCTTAAAATTTGCAAACTGGACAATAACTATTTGTTAAATTCCACACAGAGTATTAGGCAGAGCTGGATTTTAATAAATTATAATAAATAATTTGAAATTGAAGGCACTAAATATTTTAATGTATATTTATTTTATACCGAAACTTAATAATGTAGACGTGCAGCTGCCTTTTGACTGTGTGTGTTAGATATTAGATTTCGCGTGAACGAGTTTGTTAATAATTAGGTACTAGCCTCTCACAGTCGTGAGCATTAATCTTTTATATATTGAAATAAATATGTGCATTACGTTGTAGAAATATGAGTAAATTTATTGTTAATTTTTACCCGACTGTGTCGCTACTCGGGTCTGAGGTCATATTGACTCAAACGCATAGCCTCTATAGTGGATTGAGTTCCTACTAAAATTTATACCGGTTTCTGAATTAAATAGCTCTTACATGCCCACATAGAAGACCGCACGATCCCCAATGTTGGTTGGTACAGGTTGTCAAGTTTGTTATTGACCGTTATATTTAAATTAAGTCCCGAAATAATTATATGTGGGAGGACAGCCATGGTTAAATATTTGGCATCGATAATGCGATGTTTTGTCATGTTCAGTGAATATGCAAATGACTTTCAATGATCCAGTCATCCTACATTACCGCTGGAAAGACGTGTTACACTTTCACATACATAAACAATAACTTGGACGAAAACAAGATTGCTCCAAAAATATCAGTAGAAGATATTATAAATTGTTATCAGTAAAAGGTTATTGCTAAGATTATTTGTCATGTCCTTTCAAGATATTCAAAGGCTAAACGATTACGTTATTTAACTAAAAGATCGGTCTGTGCATTTATCTATTTTGCAATATAAATTTAAGGTCAAGTGAATACAAATAATTTTTAGCGAACGCTAACTTAAAGGTTCCGGTACATATTTGTATAATTTGTCAAATAAAGTTTTATTTTAAGAATCAAATTAAAGAAAAAAGTTTGAGTTAAAAAACATAATAATTAATACCTTTACAAAAATCCGCGACTACATTAATTACGTTATTTAAAAAAAATAGGACAAACAATCAATGATATATTAAGAAATGTATCCATAATCACTGGATAAAGTAAGTAGTTAAAGAAATATATAATTTTGAAAAGTTATGAATTTTTACATGAACAGTTACTAGGAAACTTACCATCGTTTTATCGATTAGCCGTCTTATAACTTAAAACAAGTAGTTGTGAATTGGCGATTATGTTTTTCAACAAAATAAGCAGCACGTTCATAATATATTTCAGACATAACCAGTGGTCATAATAATAAATTTATTGTAAGGCAACAAAATAAGCAGGCCTGGCAAATATAATTGAGAAATTGTATTAACTGCGTGAACATAATTATTTAAAGTGTGGCCTTATGTAAAAAAGATACACATTGTTCGGAATAACTAATAGAAATTCCTTTGTGTCTTTAAAAAAAAAAAACTTCCCGCGCTTTTTGGCTTGAGTTGCGCGCCGCGGAAAAGTGGTCGATTGAATAGAAAGAAAAAAACGGAGGTTCGTGTGACGCGGTGAAATATTGTTAATTCCCGCTTATCGGTCGCATATATATTGTATAATTAAAAGCTATTAAATTATTCGCGATTCTTTCGAAGTCTCGAATATATGGTTGTCGACTGCAGCGGTAACTGGGTGCTGTCTTCCTTTGGCTGTGCATGAACCTGGAGGTCACGCAACGGAACACTTAAGTATCCCTTTAATCCCAGTTTGATATTCCCGTTTGATAATTGGTGTAGTAAATAAATAATTCTCCTCCCTGGGGAACCCCAATCCCTTTACTGTAGACTGACTGTGACTTCTCAGTATATATGTATAAAAGCTGGAGCACCAGGTAAGTCGCTAGTCAATAGCCTAATTATGTGAATAGCCGTATGATATGTACATATATCGAACTATTAAGTGCCTGTTTTTGAATAGTGTCGTGGGGCGGACCTTTGTACGATACACACATTTCAAATACGAATATGGTTGCACATTACGGTGCCAACGCAGTGTCTATCGTATCATGTATAAATTTCTGTTACCAATTTATAAAACGATATGTTTCGTGAATATTAACAGCAACGTCGTTTAAAAGTTACAGTCACTTTCAGACATGAAAACAATTATATAAATAAGCAATACTCAGTTTCATCTGCCCTGTAGTTGGCATTTAATTAAGTGCAGTATTTTATTGAGCCAGCGATGAACTCGCTTTAAAGTAAATGTATATTACTATGATATAAGATTGGGAATTTAAACAATTATTTTTGCTCACATACAAGCAATATACATAACGCCAAGTTAAAGAAAAGTAAATCGTACAATACTTGTTAATTCATTACCACATAATAACATAATAACAGACTGCATTTTTATTAAGTTTGTTTTTATTAGCTTTTACTAAGTTAGTGCGTCCACTATAATAATCTTAAACCTTTCGCCGCCACCGTCAGGTGGTGTCGACGTCGAGCATTAATTTATTTCAACTTGAACTAAAAACCCTTATTTAGATAACACAACAAAATTAAAGTGAACAAGAAGTCTCTCGTTACGAGGCATTATGTTCTTAGATTAATATTTAGCAATCTGCCATGTTTCCCGTGAATTCTACATAATACACTTTACTTAATTCACTTATATTTTGTGTGAATATAACAATACTCGTAATACTAAAGCTACACACTCACAGCTCCACACTACCATTTTCTATATCGTGTGTCGGACAACAAAGACAAGAACAAACATCCAGACCAATAACTGAAAACTGAATCGAACCTAGGGCCCTTTAAATGGCGGTCCATCATGGTGACCATTGCATCACATGAGTCGTCAATATCTTCATGCCTCATTGTTTGCTATTTTCAACTTTATTTCTTCTTCATTCCGCATCTTTATGTATTTGAGGTTTTTATTAAACACATCCTCGTTTGTGCGATGTGGCTAACTTAAATAACGTAAGTTGAAATTGTTTTGAAATCTCATTCTTTGTGTTAGTTAACCAAAGGACGCTTTTACGATGCTTTGACGTTTCATCCACAAAGCAACGATGTGAGAAATTTGTAACTGAAGGAAAATATTTCAGATATTTTTTCATTTCAGATTAAAAACTGATCTGAACTATGAACCAGATACTGATTAAATACTGCTTAAGATGTCCGTAACCATAGGAGGTGGATTTGAATCTTATACTCGCTTCCTCCTTATGTATAAATTCATCCTGTAACTTCTTATAACTCATTAAGTAAATGAATACAAAATAATATAATAACAAACATTCTTTAAGTATAAAAAGAATATTCACAAAAATTCAATATGCTTCTCAATAACTAATATAAGCTAATTTAACAGTCTTGTGCTGTCGCTCTGAATGAATCTATAGACAAAACAAATAAAAACACTGGCAGGTAATGTGCTTCCGTGGTAAAAAATAAAGCTATTCTGATATTATTTTTCTGTCAAAAATTGCCGAGTGATGAGTGTTTGTTATCTATCCCGGCATATCGGGACTGACTCCCTTATTAAGCCCTTTGTTGGAAAGTCCCGCTTAAAATTAAAATTCTTCAATATGTGAACGAGTCGTTCTTTACCTATTATAAATCCTATATTGAATGAGTTGAAAAATGGCGAGCAATTTCTTCAGATTTTTCGCAGACACGAGTGGAGACACGCGAGTGACGGGTGGAGTTACCTGGTTTATAATATGACTTATATAAAAATCTATAACTCTGTGAAACGGAATTCACATTTCTTTTTAATGAAATATAAAAAAAATATATAAAACACTTCTTTTGATTAATATATAATTATATTTTATGATAATAGACAGGGCTTTATTTGTGTGGGCATATGGGGGCACTGAGTAGAAGGAAAGGTAAAAGAAATTACGAAAATATCAGAAAATTCACATAAAAAATGAAAAATATTAAAGAATTTGAAATATTTATATTATAATCAATTTCGATAACCCTAATCAACTTCAGGAACAGTTATCGCGTCGCCTAATAGACATTATCACAACAAATTGAGACTTGTCTGTCACCGTGCAATTTGTGTTCGTTGACGGCGCAATGCGGAAAATTATAAACTTCCAACTGTCGAGAATTAGAGTGCCTCCAAAAAAAGTGACATTAAAAGGCCTGCTAATAGATATGGATATAATTTTCTGTTATAGTTAGAGATAAACATTTTCTTACAGAAGCGATCGTGTAATCTGTGGCCCGGGTCGTTGAGATTTAATTCTAGCAAAATATGACAACTTTAGTAGAGTCCATAAGCACACAAGATAACCCTTTTTATGTTATACATCGTTAGTATAGTCTTTTGTGATCCGTTGATATTCTAGTACTAATACTCAAATCAAAAGTACTGAAATATAATAAGCTCGCTCAATGTTACATTGTGCTACATTTCATCGTTGAAACGGAAAATCAAATAGTTACAGTGTACATTTTCACAGTGTGCTTCACCGCAAATTATACGTAAACAACATATTTCATATTAAAACTTCAATATTTAATTGCTTATACTTAAACAGCTATGTTTTCAAACCCTTATAACCCTGACACCTCAATCAGCTCTTTTGAAGTCAGCCAAGTTTTTTTGTCTCTATAAGAGATTTTTTTTATGTAGCCAGCGAAACGAGCAAATGAGTGGTATGTGGTAAGTGGTCACAGTAGAAGAGTAAAGTAGAAGGAAAAGTTGCTACGCTGAAATAACCGAACCCAACGTGCAGTTTGAACACTGAATTATTAAAGTTAATAAAGCTTATTCTATGTGTACGACGTAAGTACATACTGCCTAATTGCAATTTTCCCTTCGACATTGCCTCAGATCTGAAGACACGTGTACGACGTAGTAGCTCCTACCTACATAGTGTTTTGTCGCTATTAAATATTGTATGAATAATGTTTAGCGATAACATCCTTGTAACAACCTAATATTCTTCGTACAACTTTTTATGAATACGGCGAAAAATGTTTACTTATCAATCCACACGTCTCTGATATAATTGAGTAGAATCTACTTCCGTTGTCGTGGGAAAGTACCTACAGTTCGAATAAAGCACTTGTAGTAGTTAGATTTCAAATGTTTCCTTTGTGCGAGAAATAATTTCACACTGAAGTGCTTTGTCATCATCCATATCACAGTATTTTGAGCACACATACCTCGTGCTACTTATATATTACTTACCTAATTAGTTTTGCATCGTATCTAACTGCTAATTTGTTTTGTAACTATAATAAATTTCAAAATGAAAGCATTTTTGAAAACCAATTAGGCTTTATACAATGTGTAGGTATAAGTTTTCCAAACCAAGCCACCGTTACTGATGATTTGATTACCTATAACATTGATTTTCGCGTTCGTCATCCCTTTATCGATATCACAAACTATGTATACCTGTATTACAGATCGACTCTGTTATCGCCCCGCAATACGATGAGACAAAGGCTACCGCGCATAATTAATGATAATTGATATCTATGTGCGTTGTAATTGTGGAACAGTGTTGACTAGGAAATTTTAAAATTAAGCAGCTTTGAGAGATGAAGTTTCGGGATTGTAGGCAAACTTTAACATATAACTTTTAATTTTTTTAACTTAGATATGTTAAAGTAAATAATTAAAATACAAAACTTTTTTTTTTAAATATTCGCAAACAACGTCAATTCTTTTATCACTTTCACAAGAAAGACGTTAACATTTTACTGGTTCTATATTTAAATTTCTGTCTTTCCTACGCGCTAATCAGACTTTAATTACCTATGAACTATGACGTGACATTAATTAAAATGTCTTTTTTTAGGAGAATCCGGATATATCAAGAGAGCTGGCGGAGTACCAAGAATTAGGAATACCAAAATTGAGCGGCTTCGAGCCTATAGGCATCCCAGAAGAAGTTCAAAACACCCTCAACTGGGCCCAGAACAAGAAAAACCTAGATGAATTCATCATGAAGCAAGGTCAGTATAACTGCTGGGTTTTTCTTCTGTGATCTGAGTAGATAAATCAAAATAAATAATTTAAAAAACTAAAAGTAACCTTTAAGATATAATTTAATTCTACATATGGTACTTCTTTAGACACTACACAAATAGACTTAGTTCCTACTACTTAAGGATCTACTGTTTCAGTAAATTGCCGAGATTATTTGAATTTTTCATGTATCGTTAATTGCTACGTGGTAACCAGTAACGCTCGCAATTTACAGACTGTATTGTTGACTATTTAGTGGATTCACATCGTAGTGAGCTGCGCCAATAACGCTGGGTTCGTTAGGTTCGTTCTACATTGCTAAGCACTTTCACTGTATAATGTATGATTACATTGATTATCGACAGAACTATGGACCTGTGTACTAATCAAATTTCGTAGTTGGTCAGATACGTGAATGATTGTAGCAACGCAAGGGTAAACAAATAGTATCAGCTTTTTATAGTTCTGTTAACTAAGGTTATCACGTAATACTTTCACATTAAATCTCGCTTCTGTAGTGTCTATCAATAACTGAGAATATGACCTTGCATCTTGCCTATATGCATTACGAAATTGTCTTTCTTTCTCTTGTACGTGTTTGAGTATGACATACATCGGTTATTTGTTTACGAAACAAAGAACACAGTTTTTATATTCGTTGGATTTGTTCTTACTACTAGCAGGTTACATATGTAGTATACATATAAGTAAATCCTACATGAGTTTTATTCCTTAACCAGCTTCCATTAATTTACTGATTTATATTTTAAAAATAAACATATTTTCAATTAATTTTATTTACTTTTGTTGTGGCGGTAATAAACAAATTGATTGAAATTATTTTATGGTTAACAAAATAATTACACATATATTTTATATAATGCAAAGTACAAATATTTGTCAGACTCAGTTATTATATCTGTCATAATACCTTTTACAAATCCCCGCTATTCAATAAATTAATGTTTGAAATGCTGACATTTCAACGATTCACTTCTGTGTATTTCGAGCGTTCCAATAATTAGGGATTATACGAGTGAAGATTAAAGGTGAATTAATCCTATGTCATATAGCGATTGTGATAGGGCCAATAGTGTTTTTCCACGTATATTATGTATGTATACCATGGGTATCATAGAGCATATTTTGCATCACACCTGAACACACGTACCCGCCTACACGTGCCGGCTGCAGAAAAAAGGTTTTTCCGATTTGATGTAGATATCTGCTCGTCATAGCATTGACATGAGATGCAAACTTATACCTACCTATATGTCGAAAAGATAATAAATTGTTAATTTAACTGAATTCAATTTTAAAATCATTTATGTAGCTATAGACCCGCCTACAATTCACTTAGGTGCAGGTTAAACTTTTTGTACAGAAAGGTCAATTTTAAATTGTTTATTAAAATGTAAAATTTCAAAAAACACAATGAGTCTAACATTCCTATTTGGTGTTGGCATCAATATCTAGCATATGTTTTTTTAACTACCGTTATCAACTATTCAACCTTTACACCCTTAACCTAAACCCTTACATCCATAATTGATGAATTTGGGTTAATGCTGATATAAATGTTTCTTTATTTGTATTACAAGCTTCACAAGAAATTTCAAGTTAAAATACAATGTCTTTTACCACCACATACAAATTTGCAACCTCTATTTTACCATCTAAGAGGTTGTATTTTCCAAAATCCTTTCATATTACTTGTCTAATGAAAGGAAATTTTGTTTCAAATTTCGTAATAATATCGATAGTTTTGGCTCGGTGTTAATTAGTCAGTTAGCCTTACCTCTTTAATAATAGTAATGTAGATTTGTAGAATACCCAAAACTGGTCCCTTATATAATTGAAAAGGGTTTCAGTTATATTAAAAATTTGCGGTTCATTGAGCATAAATGTGTTCCGAAATCCTCAACCTTAAATGTCAACTGGCTCCGAATCGGAGTATCTATATCGCATTTGTTTTTTGTTTCACACACAATTTCCTTGAGTTTCCTCATCACAATACGATGTGGTTTACTCCCGCAGCAATACCTCGTATTTTTAATACAGATCTAAGTGACGTGTCTGACGATGATTGAGTATTTCGGAATAAACGTTAATAAGTAATTTATCTTGTCTAAAAATATTTCGAAGGAACGACTATATAAACTAAATAACGATATAAGGTTTTTAAAAGTAAGAAAATTTAACTTTTTAAACAAAAAGTAACATTATTCGGTTTGGATGTATAATAATAACGGCGCGGACATGGCTTTAAAAAAAATCCTACTGTTTTTATAATGGAAAGGCAACCATAACATTTTATTATATGTATCTATTGTTATATCCTCCCGCTATTTAATAATATAGCAAAATGGAAGTAAAACGGGGATCTTGTAAACAATTCTTATTAATCTAAGTCATAATACCAATTTTTTGTATATCGTATAAATTCTCTTTAACCCAGTTTTATAATAATCCACGTTATGTTGAACCCAAGACGCCGTTCTGAGGCGCCGTTCCAATTTCCTAGAATTTTTCAGAACTTCCCGCGTTTCCGTCAGCTGCATGTCGTCAACAAATCGAAGGTGTGTCAGCGGTTTTCAATTTACGCTACTGCCAAATCTTAGATAAGTTCCACTAGATAGCTCAGTAGACTTACCTACACATATCCACATCCTTTTATAAACTTAAAGCTTTTATAGGATTTGATCTTTAGGTACTTTTATATTATATTTTTAAGATCCGGTTTTTCAATTTCCCAAAGTTGCAAATTTACTGCCAAGTGTATAATGAAACTGCCAAACATTAAGGGTATCTTTCTCATGACGTCATATATTAAAACTAGTTTATCATTAACACGTCTTATAGCGCCTTATTTAAACTCATCGTCAACTTTTAGTGAGTTTAAATACAACTCGATAACTTGCGATCTGATTTGTACAGTAGATGACCAACTTTTCTCGTTAATGTAATATTTTCAAAGAATGAATGATTGTTTACACGCTTGCCTTTGTGGCCAGAACGAATCGGTATCTAATAATGATTTAAGCATCCTGGTATTCTTGATTTAATGCCACTAGAAACTTTATTTCCCGTTATTATTTTTTTATTACAATGCCGGTAGACAATGATCACATTCATCACGATGCTCAATGATTGGTGCGTAAAATCTGTTAGTTATTTCTACAATATCAATTAAAACGCGACTAGGACCTAATATAATGTGATTAACCAAACCTCTTAAGTATCCAGTGCTTCAATGCACGTTCCATGTTTTCTCCGAATGTTCGGAACTAAAAAAATGCAATTAAGCATGTTTAAATGTAGCCTTAGTGAGACGTAGCTGGGTATTCTGGATATTTGAATTACCAACATTTTTATCATTAATATAATATAAGATACATTGTAAATAAATTGTACTACACTTTCGTCTACACAGCGGAACATTTCCATAAGTGTGTATACAAACATCAAGTAAGTAGATGGAGTATGGGCTGTGTGTATTGTGTGTGTATGAACATAGCCCAGTATTAGTGGAGGGCGTTGACCTAAATAAATATAATAAGTAGCACACCGCAGGGTGTTGACCTCGTTTTATTTCGAAGGTGAACTGAGGAAGGGCATCATTGTATGCGTAATCCTATAAATCATTTCACGTTTGTACGATACATCTATTCGCAATTACAAAGATTTACCAAAAATCACTCTAATATACCGTCAGATTTGAACAGCTTTGGTGTGTTCGTTCGTTGTAGGTACTTATAACAAATATATTCGTCAATACTTATTAAGCTTTTAATAAATGAACATTAATATTTCATACCATAGTTAATGTTTTTAGCTACACGTATTTCATTGTGACTTATGTTGTACAATAACAATAGGGTTTTCGAAAGAATATAACACAGCGTTTATATAAAAACTTCAATGAGTCTGTTTCTTTTATTGAATTACAATGGACCAGGATATTGACAACGTTAAAGTTCCCTGGATTTGTTTTTTATATTTCAAATGACGATGAAAAAGCAGACGTACACCTGATGCTAAGTGTCCCTGAAGCACACGCTACACCATTTTTGAAGAACCCAGTGTCATAGAGCTTCAGGAGGAAGTCCATCCCACAATTTGGCTAAAAGAACAGTAACAGAAAGAGTAGTAGTCAGATCGTAAAGCTTCCCCACAAGATACTTCTATTTATATTCATCAAAATGCCGATAGCGTATACAACAGTTATAATTCTTCTCATAGCGCCCGAAACTTCCCCAACTGGATCATAGATAATTCCCCGAACTGATACAAAACCAACGTAGAACTTTATTGTAATATTTGAAATAATTCGCGACCAAGATGTATGCAAAATGTATACGTATTTTCGAAACCCGTTTCAATCTTCTTTACATTAAATGGGACTGAATGCAACGGCTTGGAACTAAACGGGACGGAATGAAATGGCACCTCCATCATTGTAATCAATGTTTATATTTTTTAATATCTACAATCTATACTCTATACTAATAATAAAACTGTCGGGGACAATTTGCATTGGATTTTTTTAATATGTTCAGGTATGCTCTTTACTTGATGCAAAAACCTGAGATTATTATTTATTATTTTTTGTCAAATGTCCAATGGAAATCCCAAAAAAGATATAGATTATAGGTTTTTCGAATTAGGTTCGATATAGTAAGTTATAATATTTATACTGGATACTTTACAAGCCAATAAGCGAGACTACAAATACAAGCTGGTATCACAATCAAGACATTTTGTAGAACGCCAAAATTTTTCAGTAGCCAGTGAAGTAGGTTTAAAAATACATAACATTTTATACAATTCATAAAAAATGCATAGCAATTATTCAATATTAAACATGCTTTTCTTTCCATTTTGATCCTTTAGCCAATATGGTCTTCTTACGAGGGAAATTCTCAACGTTTAATGGAATGGATAATCTCGACGTAGTACAAAATATTTCTGATATTTTGATTTTAGAAATAAATCACCCGTGGGCAAATCCGCGAGCAAAAGCTAGTTTGTAATACGCATATCTTTGAAAATTAGGGATACATGCAAGATTGAAACCCATGTTACCCCGAAAACTACCATTCAAACAGCTAGACTATTCTTGCAATTTAGTCATTCTAATCTTGAATTATTAGATTATCGCGTGACACTACCGTGAGGTCAGTCTAAGATTAAGTAACAAAATTTCCTCATGAAATCCCAAATTCCCAGTAGACGACTCAAATAAAAATTACTAATTATTATCACGTCATGTTCATTCGGTCGTTAAATTGGCTTATTCATGTAAATTTATTACTTACATACATATATTGCTATAAGTCGTTAGAATCAACATAGAGGAACTGTACCAGTAAGAGAAATCTATCAAACGTTTAACAATATTGTTTTACAAGTATGCAGCCCCAACAAAGAGGTTTTTATGGAACTTGCATTCTTACACTTTTGGATAATATCATGAACACAAATATTTGTGTATAATTTTCTAATGAATCATAAGTAAACAAAACTCAACACGCTTTACATTGTATTGTATAACTTGGAATTCCTACACATTTATAATTGTTCTTCCTTTTTGTTGTATATTTTGTGTGCTATATTTAAACGTATGGATTATTAGTAGTGTCTACCTTTATTACTTACTGCCTTTTAAAACCAATACAGTTGTGGGCACTTGTAGTAAGGATCCCTGGTATACTTTTCATAATTTAGTACTAACAAGTTGATTTTTCGTGAGTGGCTTCCTTTTGACTAGACGTCCATCTTTTTTCCTTATAGTAACATAGGTAAATCGTAGCTTAATAGGGCAGCAAGGATAAAATATGTTGCTTTGACGAATTAAAAAAAAATATTACTAACGGAATTGTTATTTGTTAATTATTGAGATAATTATCTAAATAACGAGAAAAAATATTTGTCCTACAAAATATAAGGTTTTGTTAGGGAGTCCCCCCTCTTCAACATGTATCATAAACAAGGTCATGAAAAATAATTACTAACCAGCAAATTTTTTTTATTGATTGGCTAACATTTGCATAGTTAACTACCCACATTGTCCTACAAATTGCATGGTATGTCTTCTTGTTCTTTCGCTCAAAAGTTGTAGTACTAATACTTAATGTAAAAATAATTACTATCCTGCTGAATGTTCGAGAATAGCTTCGTTTCAATGAGACGCCCAACTAATTCTTTTACGAAAATTCTCGATTGTGGTTTATAACTAAGGTAATAGGGATGAAATACGTTGATTTGACGCATTAAAAAATTTTATTACTAACCGAATTATTTTTTGCTAATTATCGAGATAACTATCTAAATATCGTGAAAAAATATTTGTCCTACAAAATAGAAGGTTTTGTTAGGGAGTCACCCCTCTCCAACATGTGACATAAATAAGGTCATGAAAAATAATTACTAACCAGCTGTTTTTTTTATCGATTAGCTAAAATTCTTTCATAGCGGTTTAGTAGACTAGCTGAGCCAGCAAACGTTGTTTTGCCATATAAAATATTGGTTGAAATCAAATACTGTCAAGGGGGGACTCCCTAACAAAACCTTATATTTTGTAGGACAAATATTTTTTAAATTATTTAGATAATTATCTCGATAATTAACAAAGAAAAATTCTGTTAATAATCAATTTTTTAAATTCCTCAAATCAACATATTTTTTCCTTGCTCCCCTATTAAGCTACCATTTACCAACATTGTAAAGAAAAAAGTTGGGCGTCTAGTCAAAATGAAGCTACTCACGAAAAATCAGCTTGTTAGTAATAAATTATGAAAAGTATACTAGGGATATTGTGGGGTACAGCGTTTTCGCTTTCTTGCGTCGACATATAAAAACTTTGCCATTGCAAAAGTATCCAATTTACGTGTACATACAACATATACATACATTATACAACTTACCCATCCATACTTCAACATAGATGACCATCATTATTTGCCAACTAAAAATAACTTTACAATCGCAACTTTATTTTAGGGATGTGACTACAAATTTAAGATTATCGGAAATTTACTTTTACTAGTCCTAGAAGAAAGTGTTTCTTGCCAATGTTTTTTTTATTCTAAGTCAACGGAAAGTACTTAAACCCACAGTATTGATGGTATTGATTTTCTTGCGAATGTCATAAAATGTATGTACATACATATATGGCATAAACCGTTGTAGCTTTTGATTGCGTTGACTTAGAAGCTTAATTTTTTCGCAGCTCCAAGGGTTTGTAGACAGAGTATTCGATATTATTTTCAACTTAATACTTCCACTGGTTTCCGAGTAAATCAAGAACATTTACTACTTTTGACAGAGAGAGGAACTGTCGAATGGACAGCGAAATTATCCTACAAAGGATTAGTTTTTTCTCTTTTATTTGCTTCTGAATGTACGACGAGAGTGGCCAACTTAGAGTTGAGATCTACTATTTACTTTTCAAACTCTGGGCGATCTACAAATTACGTACATCTCGAAATTTAAATCAAACCGTAGGGTAAGGGAAAGCATAAAATTGTTTTCTTAATAAACTGGTTACTGATCTGTTCCAAGTATTTTTTACATATAAACTTTATATAGTATCTACCTATTTAATTAAAGCTAAGGCTTAGCTTAATTATCCTAAAGTATGCTAAATTATTATTATATATATTGTTAAACTTATAAGTAACTGAACTCTCGGATGAAGTCTCTCTTGTCCTTTATTTTTGTAGCTGTTTCTCTCTTCTTTATCTTTTTATATTATTTTACCGACATAATTCTCATGTTTATTAAAAACATAGGGACGTCAAATAGTATTAACTGCTAGTTTTCTTCGATCTAGTTGATATTAAAATGTTATTGTAATACTCTTATTTCATCTGTATTTGTGACATAGAATTATGCACATCATTTCACATCTGGGATAAAAATAAATTTCGAAGAATGACAAATTCACGATCCGTGTGGCATACTGGTGTGAGGCAGGTATTTGAAAGATGAGTTTAAATTTCTATTCTCGGTCTGGGTGTAAATGTCCTTATTTCTGTGAAGGCTTTTTCAAGCACAGGTAATGAAATGAGAAAATCTAAAATATTTGTGCTTTTCACCTCCGATCAATGAAAAATAAGAACCAATTGATAGGTACATTTAAACCATTATACGGTAAGGGTCTTACTAATAATAATAACTTCACGGATAGTCACTGTTTCCTATGTGAATAGCGACATGGAACATTACAAACGCTTACGACCTGAGAATAAAATTATTATTCTGCCTCATAAATGACTCAGGACTCCGCTCCCACCCAAGGTTTACCAACAAGGTTACAAGGTAGTTATTTATATTGTAACGATATTCATAGTACCAACTTCAATGAAAACGAAAACCTTTGTAATATTGTATAAGACTTTACTAGGATTTCATCTACCTACATAGAAACAAGAAAAAATCCACAAAGTGAACAGAAATAATGGGTCTCAATAGAAAACAATATTTTAATTTATAAGGTTTCAAATTCAAAGTTTTCATTGTCGTATTGTTTTATGTTGGTCGGTTTTAGCTTATAACGTCTTAGAAGAATAGAGCGAGATAACTTTACTGGAATTGAATAAAAAAAGAGATGTAATGAGAAACTCGGTTAGGGCAAAGTTCTTTTCGCTGTATATTAAGTATTAAATAACAGGCACAATTAAATAAACCGGGACGCCATGCAATTTAAATGCTCTGCTCGCTCCTGATATTGGGAAGTTTTAAATAAATACTAGGAACCCAGCTCTGCGACCGAAATTCGACCGTAATTCATTTTGTCTAAGAGTTACTTCATATTGATGGAGACAGTTTTGAATGTTTTATTTTTTTAATACAATGAGGTGCAAAGATTTATAAAACAAACTTTTTATTACGAATTAGGCAACATAAAAATATAAATTAATTATAATTCTAATAGATTATATGAGTAACGATTGGTTGATAGATTATTATATTCATATAGATTATGTATTATGAACATGTGTTGAAACTCTGAATTACGCACCTTGTAGTTTCTATTATGTAAACTAGCAGACTCGGCCACGTGTTGCTGTGACTAAGGATGACATACTCAATTTAGCCGATTAATTACAGCCATCTGTTAAAATTTTATGGAACTAATCCTTTGTAAGATATTAAACAAATAATTTGCTATAAAATAATATTGCGACTATAAATTGAGATGTAACCTATCCTATCTTTTAGGTCGGATCAAACTGCACACGGTGTCCAAAATTAAATTGAAATAGGTTATATAATTTAAGAGTCCATGGCGGACAAACACTGTGACACGTACTTTATATATATTAAGAAGATAAGACGGATTGATTCAATAACTTTATAAATAACACATTTAATTCCTCGCTATGTGATTATTGTTAGTGAGTACATTAAAGTAGTTTAGTGTACCTAATTGTAGATTTTGATTCTGTACACATGTAGGTATATATGAACCCTGATCGTAATATACGATATCATATCGGTTTTCCTTTATGGAATTTGAAAAGGTAGGAGATAGAACACTAATGTCTTTAGCAACTGTGTTCAGAATTATCTGAAAAAGGTATTGATATTATATATAATTTTATCGATCGGATACGTGTTTGATGAAAAACAGTCGAAAATGGTATTTTTTTGCTGATCGATCGGACTACATCTACGCGTATATATTTGGATATGTAGCAACAATATATAGCAACAGCACTTCAAAAAACGGAATAAAAACTATTGTGTTCTTATACATATTCTTACTTTTCTTTAAATTATATATAGGATTTTCAATATGCGTAGCGTAGCAAAGCGCGCTGGGCACAGTTAGTGAATAATAGATAAATATATTGACTACTACTACTACTATTAACAAATATTGTGATCGCTTAATTTACTTTAGGCAATTTCCAAGAATTTCTAAAACCGTAGGGCGACATCCGTCAAATTCTCACACCGGGAGACGCAGGTTATAGAATG
>DWJN01001154.1:0-19144 GCA_018248895.1 Carystus phorcus
AACCCATTAATGGCCCACTACTGAGCACGGGTCTCTCCTCAACACTGAGGAAGTCTAGAGCATACTCCACCACGCTGTTACAAATGCATTCAGTAAAAAGCGGTTTTTTCAATATCATCAACACACTTCAATTTTATTTATTTGTATAGATCAATTATATATAATACTAGTTGACCCAGCAGACGTTTTTCTGCGACAATATAACATAACAGCCCCGGCCACGCGTTGCTGTGACTAAGGTTTACATGCTCAATTTAGTCAGACCGCCATCTGTTAGAATCTCATGGAACCAATTCTTTGTAAGATATTAAACAAATAATTTGCAATAAAATAATAATTTCGACTATAAATTGAGATGTAAGCTACTCTATCTTTTAAGTTGGATCAAACTGGACACGGTGTATTAAATTAGATTCAAATCGGGTAGTTTAGGAGTCCATAGCGGACAAACACCGTGACACGTACTTTATATATATTAAGATATTAAGAAAAACAAAATAGAATCTTGATAATATTCGGCCCCTAATTCATAATACTCGTGCGTATTGCGTTTAAGTGGAGTTGAAGTGTAGGGACGGGAAGCGCACTTAGTACCTAATAGCCTTTTTGCTTGAAACCTCGCTTGATAAGGGCTCGGTAACTATAAATATAAGAATACTAGCTGATCCCAGCAAACGTTGTTTTGCCATATAAATTATTATTTTAGAACTATTTTGATTAACGCAAAAATGGTTATAGCGAATTTACCTTAAAAGCTAGACATAATTATGTTGTCGCAGACTTTTATTTAGAACTTTTAGAGAGAAACAATATTATAATACATTCAGTCGTGGACTTTTATTTAGAACTGTTAGAGGGGAACAAAATTGTAATACATGATTTTTGAGTAACTTTCACCGTTTACTCAGCGCATGCAAGGAAAGCTCTAAATTTTGCTGTTTTCGCACAATTTTTATGGCTGCTCCTCTCCTATTCATCTTAGCGTCATATTATATAGCCTATAGCCGTCCTCTATAAATGGACTATCTTACAATGAAAAGATTTTTCAAATCGGTCCAGTAGTTCCTGAGATTAGCCCGTTCAAACAAACAAACTCTTCAGCTTTATATTATTAAGTATAAATATTAAATTTATCTGTTGTTTTAAATAACGAATTTGCAATAGACGTGGTCATTGTTTCGAGATATTGTCGTCATTTTTATCCACCAGCCAGGTCTGTAGCTCTGTTGGTGGAACATAATAGGAGAGGTGTATGACAAGTTTTGTACTTGCCTCAAATAGGGGAGGAAATAATAGGAGAGGCATGTGACAAGTTTTGAGCTTGCCTCTTTTGCCGTTTCTTCTCTATGTAAAAGCACCTCTCCGAAACGGTGGTAGAATCAAAATAAATGACGGGCATAAGTGTATTGAAATAATACCTACATGATTAAATGAATTTGAATTCCTACCCAAATATGGTGGCAGCACTCGGGTTGTTCCTTCTGTTGAGTAATTAATCGAGTAAACTGTGTGCTGCTTCGCTTGGTTTTTCTTTATTTGAATGATAACTTTTATTATGTTCTCGGTCTAGATGTGTCCTTGTCTTTCTGTATTGTCTATGCAACCACACATAGGATCCTATCTCTATGAGGGGATAGCTTTATTTGTTTAAAGGCATGCGTCAAGAATCGAACCAGGTTCTTTTGTCTCGAATCTACCAAGTACCTAAATGAGCAACAGGACTTTAGATAAGATGGGTGACAAATTAAGATCTATTTCAGAAATGTTCAATTGAGAAGGAAACTACGTAGAAATTACTCCCGAGAAGCTTGGAGAGTTATCGAAATAGTTTAAGGGTACTCAATTTGATACAAGTAGTTTGTATACAACATATGATATAGAATTTCAGAGGATTATTATAAGGGGAAGCAGAGTACGTAATCCGCAAGCTTGAAACTTGATAGCCGTGTGTGTGTGTATTAGGAATAAACGTTGTTCATCGATTTCATAGAATATTCAAACTGGTGTCCCCTATCCGTTAAAGCCTTATTGCATGGCTCTCGTATCGTAGTTTCGTCGTTAACTTCCAGTTATTTAGATTCCAATTATAAATTATAAAATTGGATTCCTAATACAAAATTACAAATAGTTTAACATGATCTTAGAGGCATTAAAACGCTTTTGTAGCTGTTAGATAAGCCATTACCAATCTATTATCTATCCTCTATAAATCGCGCCCGGGTTATTACGTCTAAGTTTCATGCGATCAGGGAGTTAACAAGGACTTGAATGTTAATGGATCAACAAGATTAATAAAGAGTAATCCAAGAGTTTTTTAAGGTTTATAATCATTTATTAATATTCTCCGTGATCCCTGTAAATGATCCCTGTAGATGCCTATCTCATCGACAATTAGAACGGACATAATAAATTTTTGATGAAAAAACACATGGTGCTAATTTTCTTGGTGATCTGTCAAATGGTATAATATTATCAAAGGTCGTTTATCCTTACTATTTGCGTTTTATAAACAAAGATACATATTTGTGTGTATGAAATTGATTTTCTCCCACAGACCTTATCAAAGACATATCAAGACAAGAAAGCAGAAATGGATTGTTAAAGAAGTATAGGACACTTAAAGGAAGCGGCCAGTACCGTAGAACCGCTTAGGAGACGTTACATACACAGATTAAATATGTAGTTAAAGACTCGTTATAATTTAAACAAAACTTGCCGTACTCAAGAGTTCAATTTTACCCACAATAATACCGTACCAGGCGTGAATAACTAAACAAATCGAAAATGCACATTTTTCAGGGCAGCCATTTTAAAGATTACGTTTCATTTGTAAATTCTGATTTTATGTTAATCAATACTTTTTTA
The DNA here is from genome assembly GCA_018248895.1 of Carystus phorcus. Classification (NCBI taxonomy): domain Eukaryota; kingdom Metazoa; phylum Arthropoda; class Insecta; order Lepidoptera; family Hesperiidae; genus Carystus; species Carystus phorcus. The sequence continues at coordinate 2,866 of DWJN01001154.1, forward strand.
TCTTTGGGTTTTCAGATCACTATGAACTAAACAATCCTAATGCTTATTAAGCATTAAAAAATATATATGAAAGTAGATTTTTAAATTTATTCACGCCTGGTACGGAATTATGCAATCTATGTTTTATTAAATAAAATGTTTCCGTACATTACAATCACAACCTCGCAGTAAGTAGTGCTACACGCCATGTTAGCAATAGATCAAAACCATAGCTCATCCGGTTCTGGATGGGCAAAGATAAGGAAAGAAAATACAGATTAATATTCCTACATAGATAAGCCTGGGATCAGTCAACGCACGTGTTACATTGACTCTTGACTTTGACACTGCAATTGTTTTCAAGGTGAAAACAGTTAATGAATGTGAAATAAATTACTTTGGCAGTGTACCAACGTCTTGCGGAATATAAAAAGCGATAGGACCTTATTAGAATGGATTAAGGTTTAATTTTCCCGAAAATTACAGCTTATTAAATATCTAATTGCGCGGCCTTCTTGGCGATCTCATCCGGGAATAGAAGTCAAATTAGTTTAATTACATTTTCCTTTAATGAAACGTAATATTTTAATAAGTTATACGTTATTTAATTTCGTTTCCTCAAAGTAGATTAAGGTCATCGGGCGTTACTTTGAGGAAATCCATTGTTAATAAGTTAATAATAAATTTGAAAGAATCCGCGTGTAACAATGTATTATGTAAAGTGTACCATTAGAAATGCATATGACTATTCTTCCGCCTACAAAGGAAACATGCGTTTACAATAAATAAATGAAAGTACGCAACAACATAGATTTCGCCCTGAAACGAAGCTTCATCAGTGTAAGTTGATGATAACATCTTACTGTTGTTCATGGACATTGCACTAAAGGCATCATTGATAGAAATTAGACAAAAAAAATATATGTCACTGAAAAAGAAAAGATAATAATGATGTAGATGATGTACTTAAAGCTAAATTAATTCGGAAGGTCCGAGGTAGCAGTCATCACATGTCATCAATCTACGACATTGATCAGACAAAAAAAGTTGTTGGGCGTATTTACATATTTACACAGATTACGCTACGACCAACAATGTTATTATTTAAACCAAATATTAAATCAATCAACAGGATAGGGGTTAGACTTTAATAACTAAATTAGACCCAAACGGCCTTATTACAAAACGTGGACTAGCTACAGAACCGGTTTAAACTTCTATTAGATTATGGACGAAACAAAAAAGCTAAACTAAATAAACGTTGGATTAAAGTACAGTATTAAAGATAAGCCTATACTTGATAATCGTGGTTTAGACCTTATTTCGTAATAAGGCGGAAAGAAACAAACAACAAGCCAAATAAAACCGTTTATAAACAAGAGAGAAAATTAGCTCTTATGCCTCCAGCCATAACACAAGAGAGATGGTTAATTCAAGCAACAAGATGGTAGTATGTATCCACTTTCCACCACCGAGTGAAACCACGCACTGCAGGTATCCATCCCTTCGTAGTTAACATCTCTCCAGCACGAATATCACGCTTTTCTTCATCGTTCATTATGCGTACCGGCAAGGATTGGAATAAATTGCTCATCTTAGTGTTCCCGTTGGGTTATAATGTAGGTGTCTTTAAGACAAGAGTAAAGGCATCTTCTAAGTTAGTGCGCTCACCATCCAAAGCTGCATCTCTGCTTATCATCAAGTAGGATATAAATCAAGATAAATCTATTATACCTCTAAAACCTCCCCCCTCCCACTTCCCGACCTCGAATCGAATGTAATTTATTTTTCCTTTAATTTTCATTATATTCTCTTTATTTTGGAGTAGGTTTCATAGTACTTAATTTTTTTCACGTTTCACCGTTATTAAAGGCTTCAGCACTGGTCTAGTTTGGAAAACGGCTTTAACTGTGTTTTTCTAACAAAATATCTTTCGGTGCACTACATTGACCGATATTGTGGAAACAGGCGTAAATGTAACTGAATATCTACTTTATACAAGCTTGTTGCGGTGTAGATTTTAATAGCACGCATCAGATAACAGTCAAGAAGGCGCCCATAAAGTGTTATATTAAATTAGTGTAAGTTATCAACTTTATCCGCTATGTTATCGCGGCCATAAACTGGTTGGTAAATCAGTACACTCAAAAATGTACGTTTAAAAAATAACAATTAAAAAGTTAATCGTAACTAAACTAAAATTTAAGTAAACACAAAAGTTATTGTTCAGTTAACAGATTTTACGAAAACTTAATTTTTAAAATAAAACTAGCCTAAATTACTCCTTATTACATCAGCTATCTGCCAGTGAAAGTGATAAAATTCATATGTATTATAATTGTTATTTTTCGTTTAACTATCTCTTTAGACTTTATTACTTATGAATAACTTCGTATTCGACAAAAAAAATTATAAAAAGATAAATTTTATACGAAATTGTGCTTTTAATGTGATATTAATCGATATCTAATGTTATGTTATGACGACAGCTAAATGAAGGATTTATTAGTAGGATCTGGATAACACTTACAAAAATTCGGTCCAATTCTTAGTACTCGCCCTGAGCTTTCACAAAAATATTGGTTTTGCCTTAAACAAATGTATGTGATGTTTTCTGTTATATAGCTTTGCAATATTCGTAATCTTCGACCTTCACATTGCCGATATGGTCTGAGTAGAAAATACGTCATTTGTAATATTACAATTCAACTAAATTTCGTTGCATTTTAAGTAAGTTATGTAATGACACGTAATGCAATGGTGTTATAATAATATGAACAATTATATTGAACTAAAGAGTGAAATATAATTCCTAATATAAAAATTAAAATGACAAGGTCTAAAAGCCTTTTGTCAATGTATATTGCAACTGTTAAGTCATGTCTTCGGTTGGCATTATAATTTTCTGACACTTGAGTTGGCCACTAACCCTTCCACTAATCCGCCCTGGAGCAGCGTGATGGAGTATGCCTCACTAATAACTCAGGAGAGACTTTATCGTCTAGTGGGTTTTAGGGTTGAAGTCAAGATATATCTGTTATTTTAACTCTATCTGTAATGAAAAGTACTCTATGTATGAAAAGTCTTTCTTCTTATTTCTAATGATATAAGCATGTAATACCATTTTTCATAGGAATTACAAAAAATATACTTGCTCCTTTTTATTGATAATTTGATGACACATGTAGATTTATGTTAATCTTGCGATTACCGATAGCGGATATCAAACTGTTGTAAATTTGTGTTGTGAGAAATTCTTTACGGTTTTGTTGACAATGATTGATGATAAATCAGTATCATTGTTCCCGCTACTGGCTACTGGTGGCTATAGATATGGAGATAATGATTATCAGGTCGAGACTTTTGTAAATATTTTTGGTTTATTCTTGAGAATACTACTAAAGAGACTTAGATTTAAAGATATCCGTATGCCTCAACAAAATACACGAACATATAAAGTTATGTGACCTTTTTTCGGAAAATTCGTTCGTCTCAGAGTTCAAAACCATCTTGGTTATACGTAGAACTTATTAAGAAACGTACGGGTCTGACAAATCCTTTCAGCTAAAGATTGCTGGGATTTGTATCACTCAGTTTCACTCTAACCCTTCTTGTAGAAGTTATTTGTGGTATTTCAACATGTTTGGTTTATAATGCTGGACAGCCAGTAATAAGCAAGCCCTCTGATTGTTTTTTCTCGCCATGAAAGCATGATTTACTATTCATTAGTTCGACTGCACATTTTTGTTGGCTATTTACAAAAAATCTTCAAAAAATTCCCAACTTACTCTACTTCATCAAAGAAATTGTGAGTTGGGTAATATGGGATTTCTACCCACTAAAATTCCCTTGGCAGCTATCAGACGAAAACAATTATAGAACAATTTTTTCACGAATAACTCATGTCCTGTGTAAGTAATTACTTTTTGATATGAATCGAATAAACCGTCAACTACGTGTCGTTATAACAGTATTTGAGGTGCGCCCACATAAAACATTAACACTATTAATCCATTTAGGAATATTAACTTGACTATGTACTCATTATTTTGTCTTTAACAAAACAAATGTCACCTTGATTTGTAAAAATAAAAATATATATTGTCTCTTCCGTCCGCGCAATTTTCTTAAAAACGGGTTCAAAGGTTTTGTTTCACGTATTAATCTTAATTTAAATAAACTACGTGTCACAGTGTTTGTCCGCGATGGACACTTAAACTACTTAAACGATTTTAATCACATTGTGCACACCGTGTGCAGTTAGATCCAACTTGAAACATAGAATAGCTTACATCTTAATTTATAGTCACAATATTATTTTATTACAAATTATTTGTTTAATATCTTACAAATAATTAGTTCCATAAGATTCTAACAGATGGCGGTGTAAGGTAATTAGTCGGCTAAATTGAGTATCTAAACCTTAGTCACAGCAACGCGTGGCCGAGTCTGGTAGTCAACTATAATTCATCTATATTAACATTTATGTTTGCACCACGCGTGTCGCATCAGTGTGAGAACAAATTCAGAATGTACTGTTATGTCATAATGCCATCTATAGCGCTTATTTGATTAGATTGAAACGTGTTTTTCCATGAAAGTAAGATATTTTTCGGGGATTAAAAGAAGTCTGTGGCGTTCTCCAATCTTTAAACTGTTTCTATACTAAATATTATATCGATCATTTTTAAGTGAAAGAAACACAAACGAACATAAAAACACTTTTGCATTTATAATATTATATTCGTAAAAACCAAACTTATTAAGCCAACTAAGAAACGTCGTCAATGAGTCGTAACTTATGAAGCGCCCTCTACAATAACTAGCAGAGTACGTTAGCACCGAATAATTTGCATTTTGCTAAGATCATTTTGAATTGCGGCGAATCGAAGTCTCCTTTGGAAATGTTCCAGCCCTTATTATTTCCATCTGATGTTAATGTGGATGGAGCGATTTTGTATTTTAAACACTTTATGTTAATTTAAACTATCATATCGGCTTTGACGACCCATGTGGCGTAATGGTCAACGCCGGACTGCCGTTCGAAGGGTCCTGGGTTCGATTCCCAGCAAGGCCGAAATTTAAATGATGAGTTTTAATTTCTGTTCTCGGTCTGGGTGTGTTTGTAATTGTCTTTCTGTGTTGTCTATGGCACCCACGACACAGGGTATCCTAGTGTGGGGCTATGAGTGTGTGGCGTTATTTATTTATTAGGTGTTTAGCCCAATACCTAAACTACCATCTAACTACCTAATATACTACATACGTATACTAAATAATACAATGAATATCACATCACATACAAAGACCTGTGTGGTGCAATGGTGGCCATTACCGTTTGAAGAGTCCAGGGTTCGATTCCCAGTGAGATAGAAGTTTGACTGATTAGTTTAAATTTCTGTTGTCTGTTGGGTGTGTCCTTCTCTATGTGTTGTTCATGATACCCACGATACAGGGAATTCTTGTGTGTAGATATAAGTGTATACCGTTATTTTTTGTATTTTTTATTAAATAGGTCAATTTGTATTGACACAACGTGGGTTCAAATTAAAGTATTATTTTCTATTATGTCATAAAATCGCTTCACCAATAAAGAAAAAAGTGCTGTAAGTTTTATTCGTTTTTAATTATTTATTTTGGTATTAACGCGGTTTTGTAATGGTGGTAATTTTGGTAATTTTGACTTTGACTTTTTTGACTCACCGATGTCTGTGGACTATAGGTCACTTATCATATTTAATAACATCGCTGTAAATGGTTAATTCATTTGTATTTACGATTTTTACGTTTACGCTTCAACCCAATTACGTGATTGTTGCGATTAGTGCTGGTTCCACGAATAATTTTTTGCCACAAAAATGTAAACCGACTTTAAAATTTTACGCTTGTAATTATAATAATAATATATTTTTTTGTAATTATAAGCCCTTCTATCACAATCTAACCTACATTCATAAAAATTACATAACCTCTTAACAAAATAAATCTCAAATTTTTTATTTACTTTCCAAAAAATAAACAAAAACCACACGTGTATTTTTTTTTAAATTGCCAGTCAGACAACTTGGTGATGTACACATACATTAATAAACAAATGATTTTAAATAACGTTTAACTCTAAACAAAATCATATTAAAATTAGTAACAATATGATAAAGTTACAGTCTGTTATTCCGACGTCCGGCACGATAACAATTTAGCTTCCTCCGGGATCGGAGTACGTTACACGAGCAACAAAACCAAATAAATATTCATGTGTTCCAATAAATAAAATTGTCTGTACAAATAAATTAAATTGTTGTTCTTGTTGCGAACAAGGATTTTTAATAATTAAAAGATATGTGAATCGTTTGAATTAGGTTTTATTTGTACAGTAAATTATAACACATGAGACAGCGGAATGGATGGTCGCTTAGCGTGTGGTACGTGGTGGTATCGCGAGTAGTGGGGCAGCTAGGCGCATCAAGTGCAAGTAAGTTGCGTATTTAATGTGAGCATATTAGGCGCAATGTTGCTTAAAGGTACGCCGGCCAATGGTCACTGACCACGTACCACAACCAGCCAATCGTTGAAGCGGTGGCTTGAACAACGTTCATAACATATATTTTTCCAAGTATCTTATTTCAACTATAATAATTAAATTACAGGTTAACATTAAGCCTGTAATTTGCTAATTATCTAATGACAGTGCCATTAAGCAGAGATAACGCCATGTTAAGGATTAATCCCGAATGGCCTTAAGTGATTTATTGCGTTAATTATAAGATCTTGGTATGCAATTGTTCATAACTGGAAAGGCATATATAACGCTGGTGAATTGAATGGTTTATCTCTTTATTTAAATTTCCGTATACAATTTTACTACAACCAATTTGTTTACATGATACAACGTAACTTATGCGTATATTAAAAAAAAAATATTAAGCGCCCTCCTTTTGCATACCTACGGATCAAAACCTGTATCAGAAAAATATTGTGGTGAGTTTCATTAAATGGACGTGTATTTTTTTGTGGGAAGTCGATATAAGTATAAGTCGCTTAAATAAAAAATCCGATAAATAATATCTTCCATCGAAATATTACAATTTATTACAGATTTATAATACTACTAACGACCCGCCCACACTTCACATCGGCTCAAATTATATATTTGTACAGAAAGAACAGCTTAATTTTTTTTGTAAATCTTTCAACCCTCATTTTACACCCCTAGTGATAAATTTAGATTAATTTATTTTGTTTCTTTAGGTTTTTTAATCGAACTACTAAATTCGAATGAGCTTATAAAAATTTTCAACCTCTATTTTTCCCCCGTAACCTATGAAAAAATTAAAATGAAAAATAGTTTATTAATTTCAATAAGTTACAAATTATTAATAAATTCTATTGTTGGTACATTCTTACATGAAAAGGTAATAAAAATAGGTAAAGGCCGATATACTTATTACTCTATATTTATTAAAATAAGCTAAATAGGTAATTACAAGTTAAATTAGACAATATTTCCCTGTCGCCCCATACAATATTTCACCCCATGTTTAGAAATTGAATTCTTCAATTTTTTTTCTTAGGCCATTAAATGGGACGTATCCAAATTCCCTAGTAGTAGTTGTCACAATCTAGCATACTCACTTGCTGCTCGGTGTTAGTCATGCAATAAGCCCTTCCTCCTTATAATAGTAATGTAAATGTATGGAATGTAGTTATATAGTAATAAATACGATCACAACTAGAGGATTAAATCGAAAGGCCAAGAGATGAGAATAAAAAAACAATGAAACTCATCAGTTTATTTATCAGATAGACATTCGTGTGATAACGACAGATTTAAATAAACAGAAAGGACAACGAAAACAACGCAATCAAGCGCTCTAATCACAAAATCGATTACGGAACATCAGCGCCCTTCAACATCGAAGGCAGTCAGCGAAATACATTAGGATCATATCGCGGCATTACAATAGAAGAGTATGACTCGAATCAAAACTCACATAAATCAGAAGTTACGGAAATCTTTTGTGGCTCATTTGATATTCAGCAAATGATAGCCACATATGCCGTACCAAGCACGGTGCGAGCCGCGGCCCGCCGTAAAATTGGCGATATTACGTACGCAAGCGTGCGTTGCCAGTATTCAATATTCCTTGTAATGTGGACCGCGTGAAACGAGATACATATTTTCTTTCCCGGAAACATTGGAATAGGGATTTGGTACAGCATACTTCGAATGATAACTTATTTTTATGTACCGTTGCGACGAAGTTTGGATTGAATTCTATGGCTTACGTGGCTTTCACGTAAAACAATCATAAAATATTGCAACGTTGCACTGAACTTTGTGAAGGATCTTCATGGAAATATTTGGCGTTTCTAGCTGATTTTATAGGTCTCGCTTTGCTAACACTTTTAACGTGTTTTTGTAATTGAACCCGCCCGTTAGCTCGCTTTCATTGGTATGCTTTGAACTGTAGGTGTTCTTCTAAACTCGTCCTTTTGGAAATACAAAATACATCGAAACGGATATGTATCAAAATTCACATGCACTCTCATGTTTTTTTTTCACTAGCCGACAAACGAGCGAAGTAGCCACTTGACAGCGCGTATTCACTATCGCCCATAGATTTCAGTAATATTAAAAGTGTCATGGATACGGCAACAAAAACCAAGGAAAAAAAACTAAAAACTGGCTCTCACGCCTCGAGCCGAAGCGACTAATGACTCGAAACTGATGTAAGCGAAATTGGGATCTAGACAGACAGACTTCACGAAAGGATAATACTATTAATAATGTGATGACCTATATTGCACAAAGATCACAATACCACCGTTACGTCACTATTGAGCTTTACCGTTATCTGTGGAAAATCTATACTATTTCATTATTTGGACTGTTTTATATTGTAAGACTATGGAAAAATGTATCATAACTGATTTACAAGTATCTAAAGTATAAGTGGAGAATGAGGCATTACAATTACAAATCCATGTTTTTGTTCGAGATTGAAACTTTGAGTATAGTGGAAGATCTACCGCTCATAAAACGCTCGTCAATACTAAGGATTTACAAGCTATAAAACAATTCCAAAGTATCTAACTAGTAGTGAGATCTAGAAGAGATTGATAGCGGCAATAAAACCGGCCATTTCTTATGTAGATGTATCTACGGTATGTACTCGTATATACGAGTGGCCTAGGTAGCCCCCGAGCAGCGGTCTTCGAGAAACCTATTTCTTACGCTTACAAATAGCGCCCGTATCCAAAACAATTGCTTCTCATTTTTATCACGCGTATTACTCTTTTATGCTTATCTTATTTTATCGTTCTTGGATTGTAACTTGAATAGCACATTATAAATGATAAATACGTTTAGTACCGACTATGCCGAAGCCTATTTGGTATCGACCCTGCACTGCGAAAGGACATTTATGTGACAATAAATATTATGTCCATACTATTCGCACCATAGCGTACTCAAGTGCCGGGTTATAAGCTTAAGCATTTATTACCATTACAATAACTTAAAAAATCAGTTAATAGTTAATTTCTCGTATCAGTAATCAATACAAACTTTGACCTGAGTTCAAAGACAACATTCGTCTAGAGGTTTGTTGTAATTTGGTTAAATTTTTAGTTAACTTTGAGCCAATACGCTCAAACAATAAGTTTCTACGTATAAACCCCATCGTTATACCTATCGATCGACTGGTCGATATATTTATAATTTGGCAAAATTAAATAGGCATAAAATATAGTGTTGCGCTTTAAAAAAATATACTTTATTTTTAGTTGGCTAACACGTTCATTCATTATGTGTTCGAGACAGCTACTATTGTATTATATTTGTTTGAATGTGCCTTTAAAGAACTAGTATTCCTTCTAGAATCAAGTACAAATCATTTTTACATGTTTCGGTAGCAGCACGTAAGATTCAGTAACGGTTTATAACTCTATACTCCCTTACTTCATTCTCTACTGACATCTACTTCACTACTCTGCTCCAATGCGGATTGGTGGTGAAGCTATGAGCGTGTGCGGTGTTTTTTTGTTATTTACATATTAAATTAATGTTCAGAGTTATATCAGAGATGTATGGTAATTTTGGTCTGAGTTTTAGCATAAATCAGTGGATTTGTAATAGAAGCAGGGCCATGTGAGGCTTACCTAAATACGAATAGTTACTTCGATACTTTTCGGCCACTAGTCGCAAAGAATCCTTTTACCTCAACGGAAAGGTATTAGGTGGACCTCGACGATACCTACATATCGCCCAACAAACATGTCCAACACATCTGTCGCCACTTCACTGCTTTACAAATGGCTAACATATTCATTTTACCCCACACACCCAGACAACGATTTACCTGAGACCTAACGCATTCGAATGTAAACCATACAACACTTGTATTAGGGTTTAAAAATATCCTAAAAAGAAAAAACATTGAATCTTTTCCTATTTATCAGGCCATATTCACTGCCTAGCATCAAAGTATTAAAATATCCCTTAATTTATAGATTCTACAAATACTCCATGGGACCAAATGTGTATAACGATAGTAGAAGAATCCAATGAGATGTGTCTATGTATTTATAAACAGGTAAACACAAACAGTTCAGAATCCTTTTGTCCACCCGCATGGCGTAATGATTACCACGCCGGACCGCCATTCGAAGGGTCCTGGGTTCGATTACCAGCGTAACAGAAATTTGAATGATGAGTTTAAATTTCTGTTCTCGGTCTGGGTGTGCGTGTAATTCTTTCTGTATTGGCCCTTGAACCCACGACTCGGAGTATCCCAGTGTTGGGCTATGAGTGTGAGGCGTTATTTTCTCCTCTGTTCCTTAACCGATTGTCATTATTTTTTAGTTGTTTTAGTAACTTTTGACTATATTTTTGATAATAATAATAATTTACCTTATAAAAATACAAACGAGAGATGCATCTATTAAAATTAAAGTTAGCAAGCAATACTGTGAGTAACGTAAGCAAATCAATTTAAAGTACAAAAGCTCCAAAACGTTTATTTCTTTAGTGAACTACACACAGCACTGTCCTCCCCATGGAAAATACAAACGCTTTAGTATCCCCTAGATCCGGGGACCACTGCAATGCGGCTCACAGCTTTAGAACTCGACCAAAATCAACTGGATTTTGCTGCAAATTATAAGTAATTGAATATTGTTTAACTGTTTCGTTAAATTTGTTATTTATAAAATACTGGCCGATCTACTGGATCTATATCTACAACATAAAAACGTATTTTCTTTATGATCGATTTGTAAATATGGCTCAAAAATACTGAAACACGCACAATTGCATAAAAAATTCAAAGGTTTAGAAGTGTTCAGTGTCATACACATGATAAAGATATCTAACAGAGATTTATACGTACGCATTGGAACGTTTAATAGTTCATAAAATTTAATGACTCAACCGCTACACACTCATAGCTCCACTTTACGATAACTCGTTGGTAGCTAATGGAATGGGTTGGTGGTTAATGAGCGGCACAGAAATACAAGGACAATCGCCGAGACTGACAGCAGAAATATAAACTCATCATTTAAACATCTGCCGAAGTCGAACCTAGGACTCTTTAAACGGCGTTACAGCAACCATTGCTCCTTATGGGTCGCCAGGGAGTCCTTAAACTGTAAGGTCTAGATCGTAACCTGACCAGGGGTCAGTTAACAATAGCTGAACGTAGCCTATACCTCACCGTCATCATTAGTCTGACCTATCCCCAGCCTAACTCCTAACAACTTCCACCAAACTTATTGCGTCATAGAATCAAGAATTACCTGCAGACAATGAAGTGAAGCACACGATGACAGAATATTTATATACATATGTACATATGTACATACGATGAATTACGATGAAACTGAAAAAAATATTTAATAGAATTTTATGCTCATTGACACCTACTTATACTCATACACGCAGATATGCTCGCACACACACGCACACACACACGCGCACACACACACACACACACACACACACACACACACACGCATACACACAAACACGCGCGCGCGCTTACACCATATATGTATAATTTTTATTATTGTATTGAACAAAATGTTATTTTGGTTTACTGTACGCATTCGCTTGGTGGGTAAGCCGTGTACCCAGTGATACAAGTTTCTACCTAGTACAAGGGCCCTTGCGACTAGTATATAATGTAACTTGTGAATCAATAAACCATTTTCATTTTCATTTTCAATGAAGATGCTTATTGCAATGATTCGCCCGGGATGAGCGCAGCGTTCGAAAAATGAGATCAGTTAAGAAAGCCTTCCATAGTTAACAAGACAATAGGAGAAAATTGAATGCAGCGTTTAATGAATTCCGATTTGTATTTTTTGCTGTAATGTTTAATGAAGTCGAGGATTTGTTTGAGGTCATTCTCTATGATTCTAATTAACTTTTTACTTCTTTTGCTTACTTAAACCGATAATAATAACTTTTGGGTAAGTTTAGTATTTAGATTATAATTTAATCGTTATTTTGTAGCACCTTTCTGCCGAACAAAAGATAAAATTTTTAATTCAAACAATTACTGACTATATTGTACATTATAGCGATATACATCGAGCTGTCCGGGCAGATGTTATCTTACAGCATATACAATTAAAAAAAACATTAAAATCGATACAACTGTTTAGGAGGAGTTCAGTGACATAAACACGAACAGAAGAATTATATACGAATATATAAGGATAACTTCTTAATATATATAAAGAACGTGTCACGGTGTTTGTCCGCGATGGACTCCTAAACTACTTGACCGTTTTATTCAAATTTTGCACACCGTAAACCAATTTAAAAGATAGGATAGCTTTCATCTCAATTTATAGTCGCAATATTATTTTATTGTAAAATATTTGTTTAATATCTTACAAAGGATTAATCACATAAGATTCTAACAGATGGCGGTGTAAGGTAAAATTAGTTGGCTAAATTGAGTATACCTTAGTCACAGCAACACGTGGCGGAGTTTAAAAAGATATAATTTATATACCGACCAACTTATATGCCATTAACATGAACCAAGTAAATGTTTATATCAAACCAAATCAAATCAAACCAAATCAAATCATTTATTCGAAGTAGGTTATTCCAAACACTTTTCGAAAGTCAACTATGCCATCGCTTCAGTAAAGCCCTACGGGCCTGGTAGAAGAAGCGGCAATAAACTCCCAAGGTGTTTTTTTTCAACTCACAGTTACTGACAGCACTTAGATGTTACAACTTATATCAAGCTCATGCCCAAGCATTCTTGTTATTAAAATCGACCAGACACAACCGCAGCGTTGAGGGAGGAGCGATCCCACATCGAAACACTGATCTTAATCCAGCGCATCAATCATCAGCGCTGAATCTGAACCGATCCACAACCATTACTGTAATTGAATTGCGACCGATTTGTTTCCTTTAATAAAATTCTTCATATTTACACCAACACGTGTCTCATAAGACAACCCTGTTACATGCACTATAAGGTTGCTTTTCCGAGAGAACTTACGCAATATATGCCGACGTAGCAAGGACTTCCGAATTTGATTTATAGCCGATACAAGGCACGGGCAAATTCGCGAGTCGTGAATATATAACTCGAGGAATGTTGGGCATATTCCTAAATTTATGCTAACGCGTCTTGTTTATTGTTTCCCCGTGTTTTATTTGCGCCGGTGCTGCAGATTGCCGTGACTGTGCAACAAATGATCACAAATGTTATTTGATATTACCCTTGTGAGCATTTGTTTTACGATTCAACAGCTTCGAGGTAACGATCCATTCTACCGAAATCATCTACCTCACTGCATACTTACTTGCGGTATGGAAAAACGTTTTTTTTACTTTATTTACAAAAATAAGTAACTGCACCAAAATCCCCTTTGAAATGTTTACGAAATAATTACCTAAATTTACAAAATACATTTTTTTTAATAGATGTATGTTTTAATAATTCACCTATAACAAGAATTTACTTCCCGCAGTTGCCTAAAAAGCTACTTACATATATAAACACGATAACAATTCTAATAATCTAATATAAAGTAAAGAAATCCTATTTTTATTTTATTAGGCTAATCAACAAGACAATATACTCGTACGACCTGAAAAGTATTGGACGGAGGTCTCTCTCTGTCGACCTAAAGTCATAAATTATTACTCATACAGCTCTCAAAAAGTTGCACCTTTGTTTGTAATTTCATTATTATATTCATATCATCGCCGTCAATTCCAGTCCACACAATAATTTAGCCTTTGTAATCACAGGCACCTATATTGCCGGTTGTATTCAAAGTATCTGGAACAGGACAATTTTTACTTAGACAAGTTTTGTTTATATTTTCGTTAATTCTGTGAGGTTCCCGTCTTTAACTTAACTTCAAAATATTCAGAAAAATCTAATCCACTTGAAATGTTTTCATAAAACAATCCTTAATATTTAATGCTAATATTAATTAAACCGAACTAGCCTTTTCAGCTACTTATTATTAACTGAACTAGCTGGCATAATGCCTCTGACCGGAACTGAAAGCACTCGATAGCATACTGACACATTCTGTAGATAAAACATTTAATTCGTTAATACAAAGACGTAAGAATATCTTTTACGGAAGTAATGTTATTACACGAACACAGTCTTCGTGTATAGACAAACTCGCACTGAGGATTGCGTCGATCCGATATTTTCTACGTCATAATTAGCGTGACACAGATACGGATCTACCACCCGAGATGTCATTTGTCTTGCCGTCACGTCTACACGGAGACTCCAGTGACACCGATGCGCAACGAATAAGATCACGTTCTATTACATTGCCGCCTCCGTCGTTATCCTTATTGCTGAGGGTCGTGACCTCGTCCATGGATCACTTTTTTGGATTTTTGATCTCCAGGCCTTTCGATCTATTGGGACTACAAGTCGAATTGTGGTTCTGGATGGGGAGCAATTTGGTAATCTGGTCAGACAGTTGCGATGGACTGCAGCCTCTTCGTCTTTTTCCTTCCTATAACACTGCAAATTAATATTTATTATTTAAATAGCTGACATACGTGGCATGTTATTACTTTTTAAACCATAAATTCTTTTATTTATTATCATTATTTATTTTTTCTTTTACAACACAATACTTATCGCTGATTTCAAAAATGCTTCGCTAACTCTTGCGAGACCAATAAGGGAGTACCAATAGAAGGGTTTTAAAAAAAGTGTTTTATTTATACAAAACTAGCGACCCGTCCCGGCTTCGCACGGGTGCAATGCTGATACTAAATACACTACAGATAAACTGTGAACGTATTATACATATAAACCTTCCTCTTCAATCACTATCTATTAAAAACACCGCACCAAAATCCGTTGCGTAGTTTTAAAGATTTAAGCATACATAGGACAGAGAAAGCGACTTTGTTTTATACTATGTAGTGATATAAAAGGTAATCGGTGTGAGTGGATGCGGCAAAATACGAGGACGTCCTTATTGAATTACCGTAGCAGTCGCGACTCCGAGCTGATACGTCGTCGCGAGCTTCGCTTCTACACATAATGCTTCATGTGTGAAAACATTGAAACATTGGAGGTAACGAGGAATAATACCTCTCTCAACATTCCGCGGCTGAAAGATGTATCATCATCAACATTTTTAAGATTTTAGCCTTAAAATGTTCCAAGGGATCATTTCTTGGGGCGTTGAGAACAAAAGAGTATACTTCGTAGATGGAAAGAGTGGAGATAATATAATCCCTATGAATTTCGACAGACATTTTGATGAAAATTCTGTTTGTTATATCAATAATAATAAACAATACCAATGAATCAACAACAAAATCCGATTGTAAATCTTGCAATTGAATTTGAAAGTAGTAAATAAACCATATGAAATAAAATTTTAGATTACGTTGACTTTGGATGACAATGCATGGTTCGCTAAGAGACGTCATATCAAAGAAAAAAGTTTAATGCTTGTCGTATCCTAGTGTGGAATATGAGCGTGCAAACATTCATTTGTTATTGTTAATATATTAAATTTGAATAATAATGAAGCGTTCATAGTCCGGCGGCTCGCGTTGATCCTAAGCTATCGACGGAGTTAAGCAACTATGGACAAGGTTGGTCTCTGGATGGGTGAATGTTAGTGGCAAAAATTTCTTGAGCATTTCCGTACTTCGGAGGGCACGTTAAGCCATCGGTGCCGATTGTTGTCATAAATAGCAGTCGTCAAGCTATGTCGGAGGCCTACGGGCGGCATAAAAACATCCGACAATGGTGCATGGTGGTAACGT
>DWJN01001155.1:0-19140 GCA_018248895.1 Carystus phorcus
ATCACTTTATCTATTAAAAAAACCGCATCAAAATCCGTTGCGTAGTTTTAAAGTTTTAAGCATACATAGGGATATAGAGACAGAGAAAGGACTTTGTTTTATATATTACGGACGAATTTCCACCGCGGACGGGGTTAATTGTCTAATACTAAAACATGCCATCCTGCCTGCCTTCAACCCATGAATTTGCACTACTGAGCACGGGTTTCTCCTCGTCACTGAGGAGGTCTAGAGCATACTCCACCGCGCTGCTCCAATGCGGATTGGTGGAGGGGTTAATGGGCAACCCTAGTGTCGAATCGGTCCAGTAACTTTCCGTGAAACAGTAATAAACATCCTCACAAACTTTCGCATTTATAATATTAATATATTTAAAGTACGTGTCCTAAACTACATAACCGACTCCTAAACTACATAACCGATTTTATTCAAATTTTGCACACCGTGTCCCGTTTGGTCCAACATGAAAGATAGGATGGCTTACATTTAAATTTATAGAAGCGCAATATTATTTTATTGCAAATTATTTGATTAATACCTTATAAAGGATTAGTTCCATAAGATTGTAACAGATGACGGTGTAAGGTAATTAGTCTGCTAAGTTGAGTATGTAAATCTTAGTGACAGCAACGCGTGGCCGGGTCTGCTAGTTTTACTATAGACTAATAAATTAAAAAGTACTTAACCTGTTTTTGTTATTTAATAAATAATCTCAATTTTATCTATTTATTACAGAATCTGTCCCCTCGCCTGGTAAATATTGAATTACTTTACTACATTTTTTTATTTTATTTTTATTTAGTATAAGTTAATGTTTGACGCCTCACATAGTTCGAACACAGTATCTGTTATAATAATATCTAATTATTATAGCGTTTTTATCACGATGTACATATATATTGCCTATCGTATGTACCGAGCCATACTTTTGCACGCCTTTTGGCAGGATTTACCATAATAATTTAATTTAATTATAAGATCCTTTTTATGTAAATCCAGCAATAAATGAATTTGAATTTGTACCTTTATACCACATTATTGTATAAATATATTTTTTGCAGGAGTAGGTCATGAAAATGGTACGTATTAAATATTATTACTATTTTGTACAAAACTAACCATGACACATCTCTAAGAATTGCGCTATCACGTTTATCGGCTCAGGAGGGCCTTCCTTATAATTCATTTAGAATATAGAATGACAGTATGTCAATACTTCATATGATAATTTCTCAGAGTAATCAATTTAGTACAGAACTATTAATATCCACTTCGATTATAATAATATGCTCAGCGATTCGCCGTAGACTTGATGCGCTGGCGTTGTCCAGGATAGAAGTCCCTCCAAGATCACCACCTCGCTACCATCTACACAACGCTCCGCTAATCTCTTTGACAACATTCCGTCACTCTTGACCTTTTTATTTTTCGTAGCGCCGTCAAGTTTATATATATTACTATAGACTCATTTATTATTTCATAATATGTGTTGTCATTGGACAGTTATAGAAATTATTGTATATTTTTTTTATGTTCCAGACTTAGAAGACGCAGGGAAAGTCAACATTTATTAACTGCACAAAATGTGTTAATAAATGATTATAATATAAACATGTGTTTTACTAGCGGCCAATCCCGCGTCCGCACGAGCATTTAACAACAGTTAAAAAATATATATACATAAGATCTAAATAAAAGTCCGCGATAGCATATGTCTAGCTTTTGAGGTTAACACACTATAACTAATTTTATGGTTTTAAAAATAGTTCTTACATAATAATTTATATGGCAAAACAAAGTTTGCTTGTTCATCTAGTAATTTATATGGCAAAACAATGCTTGCTGGATCATCGAGTACAATAATAAAGTCATATAACAATTAATCTTTATTACGAAATAAATAAATGTTTCAGTACACTACCTGTGTCTTATTTATATAGAAACTTCAATGTGATACATGAAAAAAAAAGAAATAATTATTAATAAAATCACACTACTGGTTTTACAGTGCGTCCAGATTTCGTCACGCGCTTAAGTGTCGGGTTTGCGTTAGCGTCACTTAAGTTGCGGTCTCTAATTTCTGTTGATATGGTACTTTGATGTTCATTGACTTCGCTTTATTGTAACATAAATGCTGGCTTAAGTCGATCCATTGAAATAACAGCTGTTTGATTACTTAATTGAATTTTGAAGTATTTCGGATGTTTTTCTAATACTTTGTACGGGCCTTCGTATGGCGCGGTCAATGGCTTTCTTACAGCATCTACTCTGACAAAAACGTAGTCACATGTGTCCATATCCTTAGAGACGAATGTATTTTGCGAACATGTTGATTTTCTGTCAATTGGTTTTATTTGACTTATAGTGCGCTGTAATCTCTCTATGAATAAGTCGGGGGATGTTGTTGTTTTTGTATTTTGAAAGAATACGCCTGGAATTCTGATATTACTACCGTATACCATCTGGGCTGGGCTTAAACTACAATCTTCTCTGACTGTTGTTCGTAAGCCTAACAGTACTGTGGGCAACTCGTGGGACCAATCAGTGGATTTTCCACGTGCTATGATAGCGGTCTTCATTGCTCGGTGCCATCGTTCCACCATTCCGTTGGATTGTGGGTGGTAACTGGTAGTACGTATCCTTCTGATTCCCATTAACTTAGCCAAGGATGTGAATAGGCACGATTCAAACTGGCGGCCTTGGTCTGTAGTAATCCTGAGTGGACATCCGAATCTTACAATCCAGGCTTCGTATAATGTTCTTGCGACGATCGTAGCGCTGACCTCGGGTACTGGGATAGCTTCGGGCCACCTTGTGAAACGGTCTATCATCGTGATTATATATTTATTTTCATTTGATACTGGTAGCGGTCCGACTATGTCTATATGTATGTGTTCGAACCGTTCTGATTCAGGGAATGACATTAAAGGTGTTATGTTGTGACGGTGAACTTTTGATTTTTGGCATGATAGACATTGCTTAGCCCAAGTACTTGCATCTTTGTTCATTCCGGGCCAGAAGTAATGTTTCTGTACTAACTTTCTTGTTGTTCGTACACCGGGATGTGTGACGTCGTGTAATGTACTGAATATTTGTTTTCTAAATATCTTCGGTACATAAGGACGTAAGTCGTTTGTTGACTCTTCGCAATATAATACTTCATTGTTTGGTAAATTAATTTTTCGCCACTTTAAATTGGGTTTTGTTAACAAACTTGATAATTCTGTATCGCTCTTTTGTTGTGTAGCTATCTCTTTCCAATCAATGTCGCTAGGACAGTCGATCTGTGACACACGTGATAGGGCGTCTGCTACTGGGTTCTGTGACCCAGGTAGGTGTCTTATGTCGGACGTAAACTGAGCTATGTAATCTAAGTGACGTAATCGTCTTGGTGATATTTTTTCCTTTGAAACTGTTTGTTTTTGTTTCGACGTATAGCACAGTGGTTTATGATCGGTGTATATAATTAATTCTCGGCCTTCTATATAATTTTGAAAATGGCATATGGACATGTAAATTGCCAATAATTCCCTATCGTAGGTACTGTAGCCTTGTTGTGTATCGGATAATGCTTTTGAAAAGAAGGCGATGGGTTTCCACTCGTTCTGTATTCTTTGTTGAAGGACTGCTCCGACACACGTTTGTGATGCGTCAGTCATGATCGATAGGGGCGCGTTGGGTGATGGTGGACAAAGTACAATGGCGTTTTTCAGGCCTTCCTTGCACTGTCTGAATGCCTCCTTGCTTTCGTCAGTCCATTCTATGACGGTGTTATCTCGCTTCTTTATTCCCCGTGTATACATGTTTAATGTGGCTTGTTGTTTAGCGGCATGAGGTATACTGGTGCGATAGAAGTTCAACATTCCAAGAAAACGTTTCAACTCACAGACTGTTTTGGGTAACGGATATTCATCTATTGCTTGTACTCTTTGTGGGGAGGGTGTTATTCCGTCAGGTGTGATTTTATAACCCAAGAATTCCATTTCTTGACTGCCGAAAATGCATTTATCCATGTTAACTGTGATGCCATGTTTATTCAGTCGCTTAAAAACTTCTTCGAGGTGTTCTCTGTGTTCTTCTTCGGATGATGAAGCTATCAGTATATCATCGACGAAACAGAATATGAAATTCAAACCAAACATTATGTCGTTGATGAATCTCATGAATGTTTGACCGGCATTGCGTAATCCGAATGGCATTCGTGGAAATTCGAATAAACCGAATGGAGTAATCACAGCGGTTTTTTCTACCTCTTCGACTGGGATCTGGTTGTAGGCTCTCTTGATATCCACGCGAGAAAATATTGTCTTCTTGGGTAGTAGATATGTGAAATCTAGCAGGCGTGGGATGGGGTAGCGATCGGGTTTAGTTATCGCGTTCAATTTTCGATAATCACCGCATAATCTTATTGTTCCATCCTTCTTTGTCGTGACGTGGATGGGGCTAGACCAAGCGCTCTTAGATGGACGACATACACCGGTTTCGATCATGTGCTCTAGTTCTTGCTTGACTCTTCTGTATTTTTCTGCAGATAGCGGTCGACATTTTGAATGAACTGGATGACCGTCGGTTATGATCTGATGAACGACGTTGTGTTTCGGTGTTTCTTTAGCACAGAAGGGTTTAGTGACGTCAGGATACTTCTCAATGATGTTGGAATACGGTGAATGGATATT
Source organism: Carystus phorcus (assembly GCA_018248895.1). Taxonomy (NCBI): domain Eukaryota; kingdom Metazoa; phylum Arthropoda; class Insecta; order Lepidoptera; family Hesperiidae; genus Carystus; species Carystus phorcus. The sequence continues at coordinate 4,677 of DWJN01001155.1, forward strand.
GATGGTCTTGATGCTCGATGAACTGCAGTTAATTAGCTGGCCAGATGTTAACAGTCCCGTAATACCATCAATTAGTTTCTGATTGCGCAAGTCCACTAAAAGGTTGTGTTTCGTTAAGAAGTCTGCGCCTAGTATAGGTTGCTTGACGTCGGCTATGATGAAAGTCCATTTGTATGGGCGACGTAATCCAAGATCCAATTCGAGTAGTTTTTCACCATATGTTTTTATTTCACTCCCGTTTGCGGCGTATAACTTGTAGTCACTCGTTTGGATTGCCTTTCTATTTCTTGGTATAACAGAGATGTTGGCTCCCGTGTCAACTAAGAAACGATACCCACTTTTTCGGTCGGTAACGGATAGGCGGCTGGATGGGAATATAGCGCTGACGTCCGCCTCGGTCATCGCTATTGGGAGTTTTCCGGCTGTGACTTCCATGCGCAAGGTTGCTCGCACTTCCTGGCTCTCTCTCTGAATCGGAAGTGATAGTAACAGTAGGTATTGGTGTTACGTAGAGGTTCTTTTGAAAAACGACGTCTTGAACTGGAACGGCTTCTATAGCCCTGTCTATAGGTTCGTCTTCGTGGACTGGGTCGATTCATCCTCAATTCTGCTACTTCTAACGACAGCTTATTTATTTTATTTAATAGCTCGTTCATAGGAAAGCTTGAGCTGCAAGCTACTTCTGATACCTCGCTTACTTTCATATTCTCCATAATCTTATCTGCGATGGCCGCTAGATTTTCCAATGCTTGATCTTGGCTCACCATTAATACTGCTCGGACTGAAGCTGGTAATCGTTGTAACCACAGGCTATGTAGGGTTGCATCGGCGACGTTGGAGTTTCGTGCCAGTTCCGACATCTTACGTAATAGCTGGGAAGGTTTCTGGTCGCCTAATTCCATCTCACTGATCAACTTTTGAAATTGACGTTCGGCGGACTCTTCGTAGATGGACAGCAAACGATTCTTCAACGTTTCGTACTTCTTTTCGGCTGGAGGTGTGAGTAGTAGATCACCGACTTGTTGTATTGTTTCGCGTCCCAATTTTGAAATAACGAGATGAAATTTGCACTCGTCACTTTGCTTCTGTGGCATCATAACGGATTCGTATTGCGCGAACCACAGTCTTGGCATCTCCGTCCAGAAGACGGAGATATTAAAACATATTTGGACAACTGAAATTATTGTACTCAATTTATTGTCTGACGTATTACTAAACCCATTCATTCTAATGGTCAAAGCAAGTTGTGTCCGAGACAGATTAATCCGACATCGTAAATCCCGACAAACTCGACTTATCGGTCTTACATTCGGCCGGGCTTCTCTCAACAGCCGCGTATTCAATTAACTAATTGAAATTAAATGAGAGTATTTTATTTCTCCTTATCGTTTCATTCCTTATCGTGGTACATATACACACGTAAACATTAAAAACACTGGCTCCTATCTATCATATATTTTTCTCATTTTTGGGTTTATTATTATGTTTTGAATTCGAAAAATTTTGTCGTCCAAATTCCTTTTATTTATATACATTCGTTTATTTATTAAACTGGACGATATTTAAATGGTAAAATTTATCTTCGCATCACATAAATTTATTAAGTATTAAGTAAGCATTCTTTTTCTGGCGATATCTTTCAGGAAAACTAAATAGTCGCGCCTTGAAATAACAGATAATAATCAGCATGTTCCAATCACGGTCTATGTCGAACCAAATAGTAGGGTAGTTTTGGAGAAGAGATATGTCATATATTATGCATAACTGATCACATGTCAAACTTTTTAACCGACTTCAAAAAAGTAGAAGGTTCTCAATTCATTTTTTTTCATAATTTTTTTTTGGGTGTATCGATTTGGATGATTGTTTTTCTATTCGAAAGCTCAATTTAAGCGATATCTCACGAATAGTTATTGGAATTATAATTATTATTGTTATATTTATTACAGTGTATTTATCGAAGTCTGTTTTTTCCTTTGTTCATTGATAATGCGATTTTAAGTACATTGTTCTATTTATTGTTTTTTTATCCGTAGTCTAATTAAAAAAAAAACTATTGATTCTGTGAAAACAAGACGAAAATATGTTACATATAGAGCTGAATAATTAAGCTGTAATGAAGTAAATATCATGACTTTATCTTGTTTAGAAATAATCGCAGAAGAATATAATTCTACGTTAATTATAAGATTACTCGAATAAAATTCTCCATTCAACATTAAAATTACTGTTTGTGACAACGTGGAGCTAAAATTTTATTTCTCTGTTGGTGTTTTAAGCAATTCCACGATGTCTTCTCAAAAGCACAACTATTAAACTCTAAGCTACGAAACTTAAAAGCTGCTAAGTGCAGTCCTAGAGCGGGAAAGCCATTTGACCTAACCCACATTCGAGCTAACGACACGTCTCAAACGTTCAGCATTCTCCCTGGGAATTTATATTAGAGGCCCCGGAATAATCAGGTCGTGATACAATCAAAACATCGCGTGGCTTACTCGTGTATACTTTGTTTTTTTTCCCCGTTCCATATAGAACTACTCGCAGATTTGGGTCGTGGGAATGAATGAGTAGAGAAAATTTAACGCAAATATTATCTTTCGATCCTACCGAGAAACAGGTTTTCGTGTATTTAACTAGATCAGATTCTATTTCAAGCGAATTCAATCTTCGTTTTCGGGATCCGATTCGATTCGTTTGAACGTGAAATGGTATACTGTGGTTTGGATATATTTTAAACATCTGTCGCAGTGAATACAAATGGAGCGTCATTTTCAATCTCATTTCATTGTTATTGTTATATATACAGCGATTTTATATCTATATAAATGCAATGGAAATTAATATGGTTATGCTTTAAAATCTCGAAAATTTCGGCATCGATTTAAGTTAAATTTTTACGCAATATATATTCAGCTGCAAGAATTGTTTTTATCTCTAGCTGTGTAAGCAACCGCGCCATCTATCGGACGCCGGAAAATTATACTTATATAAGACTTTGTTTTGTCGTCATTTCTCATCCATGAGAAAACAATGTACTATAGCGAAGCATGATGGGACATATAAATCTTAATATTTATAAAGTACGTGTCACGGTGTTTGTCCACGATGGCCTTTTTAAACTACTTCACCGATTTTAATCAAATTTTGTACACCGTGTCCAGTTTGATCCAACTTGAAAGATAGGATAGCAACATCTCAATTTATGGTTGCAATATTATTTTATTGCAAATTATTTGTTTAATATCTTACAAGGAATTAGTTCCTTATGATTCTAACAGATGGCGGTGTAAGGTAATTAATTGGCAAATTTAAGTATGTAAACCTTTGTCACAGCAACGCGTGGCCAGTCTGCTAGTCTAAATATATATAACTCAAAGGTGACTGACTGACTGACATAGTGATCTATCGACGCACAGCCCAAACCACTGGACCGATCGGGCTGAAATTTGGCATGCAGGTGAATGTTATGATGTAGGATTCCGCTAAGAAAGGATTTTGTTCAATTCTACCCCCAAGGGAATTAAATAGGAGATGAAAGTTTATTAAAGCGAGCGAAGCCGCGGGCAAAAGCTAGTATGTATGTATATACATATGTCTCTAAACAATTGGACCTATTTTTTGTAACAAATTTATATAATTTATAATGACATTACCGTTTCCTTTGTCAACAGCTTCTCGCAGAAGGTGGACGAAGAGGAGGGCGGTGGTGGTGTGACTCTGCACCCGCCGGACGGGTTCTACTCCCACCAGCACAGCATCCACAGTGGGCACCATGCCCACAACGCCGAGCCGGACCGGGGGTACATGGAGGGCAATAGATACGTCACTGCCGTCCACCGACCGCTGCCTGGTGAGTTACGAGGGTATATTTCTGACATCAGATTCAGAACCAGATATAGGTATAGTCCAAGCTCAGTTTCGAGATTAGATTCCAATCTTGTTTATGTTTGTGCATAGCTTGTTGATCAACTGATTATTTTTTTTGTAAATTATAAGTTAATGTTTGACTACAGTCCTGTCTGATGGTAAGCGGTGATGTTAGATTCCAATCTTGTTTATGTTTGTGCATATCTTGTTGATCGACTGATTATTTTTTTTGTTAATTACAAATTAATGCTTAACTACAGCCCCACCTAATGGTAAGCATTGATCTAGTCTTGGGTGGCAAAGCGCATTAACAATTTTGCTTTTTGCTGTTTGCTTCAACAGTATGAAATACAGCCGAATTGAGAACCACTTCTTTGTTTTTGCAGTCGGTTAAAAGGATAGTTTTCTTCTCTTAAACATTTAGTCTAGAAAAATAAGAAAAATTTATTCCCTTCTCTTAAGTCTTTTCAGGTCAAAGAATAAATAGGTTTTTGTCAAGCTTGTGCACTTTACCACCCAAGAATACTGTTAGATGGAATTGTATAGAAACAGCGAATTATTTTAAAAATATTTAGTTTTAATGTGGTACAATTGTTCGTGTTAGAATTTCTACGAAGGTAGATACGACGGTAACTTTCCACTGAAATCGTTTGAATGCAAAATCACTTTAATATTCGCCGCTAGATACAAATAAAATACTTTATGCAGACACGATTTTATTATAACTAAAACTTCAAGATATAACTTTAATAAAGCTTTTGAAACTGTTGTACACCATTCATGAGATAAAACTTTCGTTTGACCTTGGGAATCTTGGACCTCGGTCGTAAGAAACTTTCAAGTGTTTTGTTTGTGAACGTGTATTTTGTGAATATTTATTCGCCGTTGCTTCGATGTTAGAGCACCTTTTCGTAACAGTGGTAGAACCAAAATACATGCATAAGTGTATTTGAAAATAAATTCATTAACAATTTGCTGAAACTGCTGATCCATTTGTGAAGGTTTGCTTGTGTTTGTCATATTACATAACATACAAATTGTTAATATCATTCGCTCCTGGATTCTTAGGGATTTTAAAACAAAACGACATCATCGCTTAAAATCTGCTCCTTTTTAAATGTCATCACAACAGCCTCACACTTTAGTTTTCTGATCTTCTGAAATTCAAAAAAATTATGTATCGCATAAGATTCTGTCTAAATCGGTAATTGCATCTTATATTGTAAAGATGCATCAGACCAGTATTATTTTTAGCTCTTAGGCATTGTGACTAACAGGTACAAACATTTCACGGTAGATTTTGAAAAGAGAATGGCAGCTAGCCAGGGGTTAAACCCTATTAATGCACCTTCGGTTTTAAACTGGGTAAAACCATCCGATCAGAACCTGGTTCCGTAACCTTGTCTAACGTTCAGTTAGATGACCTCAAAATATATGGAGATACCTACAAGTCAAAACCTTAACTCTCTCAGTCAACTTAATGTTCCGGATCGTGTAACCTGGTTGCATTATCGGTGTTCAGAAGGATACACTCAAAATGCATGGAGCTCATTACAACTCATCCTCAACTCGCTCGCTCTCTCTCAGCTAGCTGAATATCTTCCTAATAGTGGTTGTAATTAATAATTTAGTTTCGAAGCAGTTCCATTAATTTGCGAATTCCCCAGTTCAACGCTAAACTTGACGTCGACATTGTCAGTATAATGGATGTTCTACCGCGCATTATCGGAAAATTTGGAAACATCGTAAATTAGGTCTCATTGATTAATTAGGATCACTGTATTATATATTTCATATACCAATTTATTCTTGTACAATAAGTTTATTGCGTCATATACCTAAGGAAGCGAAGATTTCCATAAAAAAATCTATATCTATTTAATTGAATATTTTCTTATACGAATGTTCACTTTATTTCCCTAAGGTACTATTAACACATATATTTAACACTTATTTATCGGTAATAAATATGTACTTAAGGTATTGTATGACAGTACGTGGTATAATACATTCTTCTATCCAAGAGCGTAACATGAGATGTTTTGGTTCATTTAAAACGTGTCATTTAAGACTATTATAGGCTAAAGTGTTCCGATTTGACGCTCATAAGGAGCGTAGATATTTGGTTGACCTCTAATAAAACCACTTTTGTTCGGTTATGTATCGCGCGCTTTGGATTTGAATCGTTGTTTACACAATTAATATCTGGTTTCAAGACTTAAGCATCTAATCCCAATTTGTTTATTATACAATTGTCTTCATCGTTCAATTTCGATCTGCCACGCTCATTATTATTAACTTTATTTATATCATTTGTTCCAGCTTTAAACCATTCAAACTCGTCATGTTCATCGGCGTCGAACGCGTCAACGGGCGCGGGTCTGTGTCCTGGCGGGGCGGAGCCCGCGCCTCCGCTGTACATCGCCGCACCGCCAGAGGGCTTCGGGCTCGCCGTGCATACAAACAGGTGATGAATGATTATGATGAATAACAAATTTCATATTATAATGTGAAACAGAGCTACTTTAGTATTACAGTTTAGAAGTTTCAGAAACAACAAGAAGTAAAACAACTATTAGTTGAGAACGTAAAAGTAAAAGAAGAATCGTAAGTAAACAACGTAATCATGATTGATGGCGGGATGTAAAACAAAATAGGTACGATAAACTGTGGCGTTTATCGAATACTACCTTTTGCCTATAGAACTGTAAAATGTATTAACGAATGGATAAAACGGTGGTGAATAATAAATTAAATACTTCACTTCACATGGAACAATCACAATCTATCATAAGTGATGGAATACTAATATGCTATTTTAAAATCAATTTGTAAAAGAAGATTATGAATGTAATAAATCTTCAAAGTAATTGCATTGAAAAAAATATTAGTAAGTACAGATAATTATTAAAGACTAAATAATCGCAAATTACAAATTTTACTGTTGTTCAGTTACACGAGTTTTAATATTTTTCTGAAACAGATCAAATTATGTACTTTCATGTGATTATCTCCGATCCTACTGATAAATGAAACATTGATGATGGTCGCGAGATAAATATTGCTTTAAAAAACCCTCGACAGGTCTTGAATCGAGCCGTTAATGAGGTTTTAATTACTCGTAATCATTGAGCTATCGTGACAAAAAACGTATGCGATCGAAATCGTAAATAGAATCAGAGTGATGTTGAAGAATACAATCACGTTTCGCTCCTTTGTTTAAAATTCTAGCGTGAATGATGATTGTCATCAATGTATGCAGTTTAAACAACTGTCTGTGTTTAATCTTTCTATCTGATCTGAGGTGACGCCGTGTTACAACGTTCTGTTTTGTACTACGTATGTTATTGTTTTTACGTAGTGATGTTTCTATGTTGTCTTCTGTTACAATTTTAATTCCTTTCTTAGGCGTGGCACAGACGTTGGGCTCATTGGCACAACTGGGATAACACAAAAAGATCCGACTTTGCCTCAAAAACGGGGCAAGTTGACTAGAGGGTACGTCGGTTGAACCTCGGAATGCCTTGTGATGTGAAACCATTACCTAGATAACACTTGACTGTCCTTATCGATTGAGAAATAATTTCATTTACCTCTACTCTTACACTATCCTAAACAAGGCTTGTATGATAGACACTAAACGCATTTGGTCACATAGTCATCCTTTCCGATATCAATGATAATGTTCTCCTAACCTCTCAGGGCATGAATATTAAGATCTTTATTAACAGATTTAATAACGAGAGAAATTGTTTTTTTAATATCATGAACTCGAAATGCAGTATTATCATTTACGGCTTTTTGTGTTCATGATAACGCATCAGTAACTCCTAAGATATTAGTGCATTAAATACATTAAAACATTTCTGATTTTACGCTTAGAATCGCATGTACTCTCATCTTACTAAAACAAACTACTGCGTTACTACTCTTCTTATACTCGTATATCTTACTTATGATGAATAGTACAATTTTATGTAAAAGATACTTTAGATAGTTTCATTTCTTGTTTCACAAAAACTTCAACGATATTTCTTTCATTTTGTCAGCATTAATACTTTGTGATAGAGAGCTTTGTTTGCGACAGTAAATTGGAAAACTTTAAAGGTACTTTAAGCTTCAGCTTTTGTTATTTTCAGTATTATTAGACCAGAAACATTGAATACAATATTCTTTAAAAAACCTTGCTCAGTTCTAATTTATTAAGCTCTCGTATTTAGCGAAAATTATTCATCAAGAAACATCATATGTAAACATGAAAAGGTTAGGTAATTAATAGATTGGGTACTCTACACTGATTAAACCTCCAGATATATAAACGTTGTTGAAAACGGCTACTGAATTATGGAGTCGAATACCATAAAAGTCTGATACCAACATTCGTATACGAAACCCAGGAGGATAGAATATAAATCAATGTACACCAGCGGTAAAGGAATGACAAAGCGACAGACGGTGTATCTGGCATGTTGTTTAATGCCATGCATAAATTTTCTAAGTCAGGCTTCACTGAGCGCAGCGAATTCTAGCTTGTATTGCTAAGCAGTTTTCTGTTTACACAGGAGACTAGTTTGTCTTACTCAAATGGGTAAAACCTGACGTACACCGGAGATACCGTTCTGTTTGGCAATGAAATTGATTTAACGACGACATTTGAGATCATGTATACCATGATACGGAATAACGATAAAGATATTTCCATAATCTACGCGGAAAATAATGTAATAAAATTATTCAATGGATGTGAAGGTTTTTACTTTCCACGTGCATATTCAGATGTCTGTAAATTAGATTACTAGCTCACTGACATCGCATATTGTTATACACCATAAACTATCATGATTCTGATACGCGAAGTTGTGTACATACTGATTCTTTTAGTATTTTCTCAATATTTATCTATGAATGGAGGTCTGCCGATACAGGCGACGTTCGCTTCTAATTTTAAAAGTTTGTCGTATTTTCATCAACGTTTATATAACTTTTCGGAGGTATGCCATAAAGTTTATCATAGAATTAGAATGAAATATGCCTTGATTTGGTGCTTGAGTTATTTTTATATCGTCAAACTTCAACGTATCTTTAATCGTTCCAGTCGTTATGAGATGTCCCAAGATCTGCTCGATAAGCAAGTTGAAATACTGGAGAGGCGATACGGAGGTCTCAGGGCGAGGAGAGCGGCTGTGACTATTCAGAGGGCGTTCAGGCGTCGACAGCTGTTGAAGAAGTTCAGTGCTATCACAGCGATGGCTAAGGCGGCCGATTCGAACGCACGAAGAACGTTGCAGGACGGTGACCATTTGCAACTTGTCAATGGTATGTAAAACAGATGTAGTAATAGTCTTTAGAAAATAAGATTTCCTTACCGAATTGTCTGGCTTTAGGTCCAGCAAATTAAACAGGCTCGATTGTTCAAAAATTATGAAAGTTTCTAATGAAAGTCCAATTAAAGCCCTCGCATTTGGGTTATCTGATAGTTGTCTTGCAGGCATCGATCCGCCTTAAATGTTGAGGTCCTTTATACTACAATATAGGATTGTTCTGATTTAGGTTTAAGTTCATTTTAGACTGGCTCGTGTGGTTGTAAATACTGGTAATTAGCAGATTTCTCATATGTGAGGATAATTTAAGAAACTTTCGTAATTTTCGAACATTGGAACCTGGTTAATTTCCTGGATTTAAAGGCAGACGTACATAGCTGTTGGTAGCTATTGAAATATTTGCGTTTATCACGACCAACGGTTACATGTTTTGAATCTTGTTATCGTTATTTATTCTCTGCCAGTATTATATTTTTGTTATTATAATTCGTTACTTGACCTCAAATCTATGTTAATGATAAATTGTAATTGAACTTTGTTGTTTTGGGTAAAATTACCATTTACGGCGTAATTTATTAACAGTTAGTATTATTTAATGAACAGTTGAAATAGCAGAGTTGATTTTGTTTCTGTGGGATAACATCTATTATTCTGTTGTTTACTCTACTCAATATTTATTCATTTGGAATGTCTGATACAAGTTAAACTGCTTTGTGTGTAAACCGTGAGTTGTTAAATAGGAATATTATTAATATTTTATTCATTTCTTCAGTCACATTTATTTTAATTACTCCTTCTAAATCTTTTTGATTTCAAGTTTTTTACGCCATTAACCAACAAACGAGCAGACACCTGATGGTTTTTTATTGAGTTAGTATTAATCTACTTTGCAATAATTCGCGACCAAAATGTATGTTGGTATCACATACATTTTGGTACCCTTACACATGAGTAATAATAAAGGAAAATGCAGTTACAAAAAATAGAAGTATATACCAGCATTAAGACGAGTTTCTTCCCAAAAATGGGGCACCATCAGTGTAAGTTGACTACGAATGTTAGTAAAACTTTTGTTTGTTTCTATATTTCCAGGCAATGACATATACGCTAATACCTTACTTCAGAAGAGCCCAGGTGCCGCTGAAAAGGTGCTTGCTCTTACCAGGCCAATGAGATCTATGTCGCTACGGGAGCGACATGACATCGACATGAAGTGAGTTCAACATACTTACTTTAAATAGTTTGATCATAAGACATTAACCCCCGGTTTCTGAAAGGCTTATCAAAATCTCGTTGAACTAACAGGCATATTAATAGGAAACTCGGTCAAATTAATTCCAGTTTCTGAAACGTTGGCTAGTCAATAATAATTCAGTAAACAAAATCGCATTTGAGAAACCATTAGGAGTAAAATTTGCACCGTGAAACTGATCGATTATTTAAATTAAATGACACTCTTGACGTTTGACAATAGATTTGACAGTTTATTTGTTAATTTTAGTTGATCAGCCTTTGAGTAACCGGCGGTTAGTCTTTGATTATTTTTATTTCTTTCTATGTATAAGATTATGCTTTAAGCCTCCTCAGTGATGACAAACCTGTGCTCTGTAACGAACCATATGTGTTGAAGACAAACTATTTCTATTTTAATGTAATGTTATGTAATGTATACATATATTATTTTTACCACGCGAACGTTAACAGTATTTTTACTGTAATTGACAGACTGTACATAGACTCGTACGAGGCGACGGACGTGCTCGGCGACGCGCAGGTGATGCTGAAGCCGCTCGTGGACGTGGCGCTGCAGATATCGCAGCTGCAGATCTACACGGGCCGCGACGCGCCCACCGTCATCACCTAAACCTCTCACCACCAGCCACCATCTGCCACTGTCTGCCACCACCTGCAATCATCACCTGCCGCCATCTGCCACCACCTGCAATCATCTGCCGCCACCTGCTACTATTTGCCACCACCTGCTACCACCTGCAATCATCTGCCACCACCTGCCACCATCGACAACACGTCCGCAGCCTTATCGCCTAGAGATACGCCACGTACACTTATTACTTCAACCATATTTTTTGCTTAAGGTAGATTACAATTCCATATGATGATAAGTGTGGATGTATTCTTAGATGGTAGAACTTAGAAGTTGCCTTTTCACTCTTGAAGACATTGTAATCAAATAGGAATATGGGCAGAATTTTCTAAAAGTTCTACAATAGTTTGGGGGTTACTATAAATTTTTTTTTGGAAAATTTACCCATAATATAATAGTTCCTATTAATATAAATTTTTTTTTTGTTTAGTTCACTTTGAACTGCATACGGACTATTTTGAAACATTAATTTGCGGGGAAGAAATTGCGTCACCATCTATATTGTGATGCCATAATAGATAAAACATGGCGGCTTTGATGTAATTATTTTTATTTTGTGTGCCTTCATTGTCCTGGATGGACAAATGGCTTTGAATTTCGCGTTGGCAACTTTATAATTATTTATATAACTTTTAGTATGTAGTAAATAAATGGACATGTAATACTTATGTTCTGATAAATTTACATTATAGGCTTCATAAATGAAGTATTTTTAACCAAAGAATGCAAAAAACTAACGGCCGGTTTCCGAAAGGCTGATCAACGAAAAAATTGAGAAATTCACTGTCAAATCTATTGTCAAACGTCAATTGGGTTGCAAAAAACAAGATTATTCAGAAATTATTCGCTAATCAACGTTTCAGAAACTCGAATTGACTTCATAGTCAACTTTCACGTTAATATGCGTGTTATATGAACGAAATTTTGACAAGCCTTTCAGAAGCTGGCGGTAAAAGTTCAAAAATATTTTCATCATAAAAAAATGTTACAAATGAAAGTGTATGTGTTAAAAGGCATTCCCAAGTGGTGGTGGTATGGGCGCAATAATGGCACCAACAAGTCCTTATCAATTCGCTGGATGGTTTATTAAAAATATACACATTCGTAAGTCACAAAAAGAATCTAAATAAATTCTAATCTATGAAGTTTAAATTAAGTACAGTGTTAACAACACGTTGCCTTCTAGTACTTTACAGTCAATTGAATTATAAATACTAAGATGCAAATGCTATATGTAAGCCACAAATGCCATATAGTGGTATCGGTTTCGATGGATGATACCTCGTTGCTATGGCAACGCAGCACAATAATATTTATATGGTTCAATTAGTGTTTAGTGAACAATTAATACAACATCTATGTATACTAAAATATAAGGATAGTTTTTTGTGTTCAATATGTTCGTTGTAATTCATTGTTTCAAATTTCTATATTGAAAAATCAAAAGTACTAAACGAATGATAATCTAAGTTGTAACTAGACATTGTTAAAACTAAATTTAAAATTGTATTTATTAAGAAATCAGTTAAAAATATAAATATGTTAAGTTTAAATCAACCAACTATTATTATCCTAATAAATGAAAATGTTCAAAGACGTATTTTAAGATGTAAGAATCATTTTACAAATTTTTACTATGAATGTAAAATAATTGTAAAAATTTATTCGTTAATTCATTTTCACACTGATGTTATAAAAGACGATTGAGACAGTGAGGCTAATATTACAATGTTTTATAACCACTTACAGCACATTTTGATATTTTATGTAAATGGTTTTATAAAATGTATTTACTTGTTTTTACACCGTGCGATAATAACGTAGTTTATAAGTGCATGTGTAATATAAAAATGGGATATTATAATGAAATTGTTATTGGATAAAAGAGTATCAGTTGTTGAAATTTTATTATTAATTTATTGTTTTCCCGAGGGACTTTTGTTTAAATAAAAAAATATTTAATACCAAAGTTTACTTGTACTTATTACTAAATTATGACTAGACAGGCCATGAATTATTTACATATAGGTATTTTAAAAACTAATTTTTATCGTGATTAATTGATGTGATTTAATATTTCTGCTTCACTGTGAATTCCTGTGTATCGCCATAGAAATACGGCATCAAAAAAAAATTGATGCAACACATTTTCATCACATTCAATCAGTTAAAAACTGGCGTAATCCATAAATTTACAGTAACAGAGGGCAGTACAGTTAGGTATTTGGAGGACAATAATAGCTTTGTTAATAGATAACAGAAAAAACATACGTCAATTAAATACACCGTAATAAATATTCCAATCATTCGAGACAAATTGATCAATTTAGATAGGACCACATGAGCACCATTCGTATATAAAATAACACGCATACATAAAAGAATAAAAAACACATATTGAGAACCGTTTTGATCAAGTCGATGAAAGAATTGATATTAATAGTATCGAATATTATCTGTATAATCACAAAAGCTTAACTATAAACAATAGAGCCACATATAAATTTACTCAATAACTTTAAAAACACGAAGGCGCCCTTATTACAACTTATACTAGTAAGCCCACTAGGTATAACTAAGAACTAAGATTAAAACTATGAGTAATACTATTCCTTTGAGAACCAACATACAACAAATTGACGTAATAACGAGGATGTTCCATCACACTTCACTGACATAAAAGGGTGCTTGAAACATATTGCTTCACGGCTGAGTTAATAGGTGATTTAGCAGTGATATACGAGTACATACATTTACAACATACTCTGTAAGTTGAACTTCAAGGGACAGGCCTATAAGTTTGAATAGTTTTCGCCTCAATGTAAATTTCGACTTAAAAACGTCCGAAAGAGTATGTCTTTATGTAAACAGTCGACAACAATTGTACGAGTCGTAGTCTACATTAATGAGATTAGTTCAAGATTGTCTGTGTAAATAGTTTTTGTGTCAGCGTTTGGACGTAAATACTTGGCGACTAAGACAACTTTAAGATTTGTTTCGGCATGAGAAATATCTGTCCAGGTTGGTGAGGTAAGTTAGGTCCTATTCAATGAAGAACTGCATGAGGAGGTTCCCGGCGCCGAAGACCACGATGCAGCAGTAGAGCAGCGTCTTCCAGGCGGTGAGGCGGCCGCGCAGCTGCAGCGAGCGCGCGTGCAGCAACGTCGGCAGTGTGAACACGTGCACCAACCCCGACACTGCTCCTGTATACCTGGCACGATACTTACGTTTATTTATTTGGCATCAACCCATTAATGGCCTACAAATGCGCGAGTCTCTCCTCATCACTGAGGTCTAGAGCATTCACCACACTGCTCCAACAAGATTTGGTGGAGGGGTTAGTGGCCAACCCAAATGTCAGGGGGGTGATCCCCCCAAATAAGTTTTCCTG
>DWJN01001156.1:0-19140 GCA_018248895.1 Carystus phorcus
CAATAGAATTTCGTAATATCCGTGCTTTCTATTAAAACAATGGAACGTATTATAGCTAATGCACTACATCAAACTATAAAGGATTATTTGCGAGCTCTATAACCATTTCATTATAGTGTGACTGAGTTACATTTTGTTAATATAACATTGAATACGTGTCACATGATGTTGCTATTAATTGGAGTAGGTATACGTAATATTTCAGTTTAAATTACTATCAGAAGCACTAGGTAAAGGAATATGTAATGGTAATAAAAACTCTAAGTAAAGGTTTATATAACAAGGTTATATAACATGTGTATTGGGGCGTATTATTGTGTGGAAGGGCAGTAGGAATGTGATAATATGTCGTTAAAGGAGCGTTTGGAAATTGAAATTTTAGCTATTAAAAATTCTAACCTAATCTAATTAAACTTTACCTAAACCGACAATAATAAAACTAACAGGTTCAAAAATTTTTCTTTATCCGAAACTTTAGGTATTTTATTAAGCAAGTTATCTGTCCGCTTATGTCGTCGTAGGTAAAAGAAAGATTATATGGGTATCTACTTTGTTTTTTATAGTATATTTTAAGAAATATTTCTAGTACCTACGTGTGAGCTAAATAAAGATGAACGGAAATAGTGATTATATTTTTAGTAAGTTCACGTCTTTTCATAATTTAACGTACCTTAATTTTACAGTTTCATAATTTCACGTCTTTTCATAATTCTTCCGTACTGATAAATAATTGAAGCTCTACTCTGTAAAGAAATTGTATAGATGTAAGTTTGGCATAACAATGAAAAACAATAAACGAGTTAAGCCAAACACAACGCGTGGCTAACAAAAGGCCGTGGTTCTAATCTTATTGCTGGCGTCGAGCCGTCGACAGAGGTGTAGAATATAGCGAGCGGGAGTATTGGAGTAACGAGAGTCGCCTTGGGGTCTGGCGGTGGCAGCGGCCATATTTGCCGCTTGAGAGGCGCCAAATGGGCGAGCCGCCGAGTGCGAAAAGCCTGTCACTCATTTCCCGAAAGTTAATAGGGCTTTTGTAGAGCTACCGGCCGCCACTTGTAATGCAATTAACTCCAACAATGGCGGTATCCTTAACGACTTAATTTTAAAGCCCTCGATTGGATTCCATTCATACTTTGTAAGTTATGATTTTAGGGGTAGTACTATCTTTGCTTTTAAATTATTTGCCTACGATTATTACAAAAGAATACTAAATAACGTTTTGAGATAACCCGTCGAAATAGTTAATTTAATGTTTATAGGTAAAACTTTCACTTAATTAGTAGTTTATTCCACCTATATAATATCTAATTTATATATATCATTGTTTTGATGTTTGTTTTGATCACCGATACCAGTAACACAGATTTAAATATGTAATAATTCGAGCAAGCGAGCTGTTTGTTTTAATAACTTTTGTAATAAATATGGTATTTTAGAAAATAACAAGATACTAAAATTGAGAACTTATGAATACATTTTCAGTTTACTGAAACCGCTTAGACGCTACAAGATATATTTTTGAATAATGTCCATTGTAACAATAATTCAATCGCCATGAATGACGTAGGGACAAAGATGCCGCTGTGTTATGACCAGCAAGAGAGGACGGCGATTCGACCACCCGCAGGCCTGGCCACGGACTTGTGCTTGTGTAGTCGAGTGGAAACAGTACACACACATCGACAAATATCATTCATAACTCAACGCCGTACATATTGACACATAACAAATATTTTTTCAATTCAAACGGTATCGGTCCAGTAGCGTGGTAATTGTTTGTTAGAAAGTGGGTCGCTTCAATTGTCCGCGAATCTTTCGTTATAATCCACTATTGGTAGCCAGATCACAATAAATTGTATACCGGCTTCCGAATATGGAGATATTAAAAAAAAAATTTAAGAATATTTTTCTGTAGTGCATTCAGGGAGAATGTAATCGATTTCGTTACAACATAATTTTACAGCATAGCGGTAGATTAGCAGTAACAAACGTAGGCATGTTTTTGATTTGTTATTTCAATTGTATCTACTCAGTCTTATAGATTATACCTAAATAGGAAATAAACATTAATGTAAGTACCTGAAACTCCCGCCCCCCCCACTAGGATTCCCTGACATTTATTTTGATTCTTACGTGTCATGTTAATCTTATTTCCAATACTGATTCATCAACTCTTGTAAAATTTGGACAAAATAAATCCTTTAATGGTCTAAAGCTTGCCTAGGAGGATTCGGATAGTTAAGAAAGGGTTTTGAAAAACATCACTAACACCTGTATCAGCTTTTGTCAAATTATATCATTTGGGGGTGAAAATTAGGGTTTAAATGTTAGTGTAGAGCGAATGAGAAACATAGTCTTATTAATTAAAATTTCTGTAATTAGAATCTATTACAAAAAAAGAATGACATGGATCTACACGTACTTAAAATCATCAGTTAAGGGTGTAAGAGGCTGTAGGACTGTATAGAGAAATATATTTCATACTAGTTGACCCTGCAGACGTTGTTCTGCAACAATATAACACAACAGACGCTGCCACGCGTTGGTGTGACGTGTTACGTGTGGTTAAGGTTTACATACTCAATTTAGCAGACTTACTCCGCCATCTGTTAAAACCTTACGGAACTAAAATCATTTTCAAGAACTCAATTTTGTCAATTAATTATCTTACATCGCTTTATGTCAGAATCTCATATTTAACAAATAATTTGCAATAAAATAATATACTTACTATAAATTCAGATTTAAGCTTTCCTATCTTTTAAGTTTGATCAAACTGGACACGTGTACTAAATTTGATTAAAATCTGTTAAGTAGTTTAGGAGTCCATAGCGGACAAACACTGTGACACGTACTTTATTAAGATTAAAGATATATAATCTTGAGCTGGAACACGAAGAGTGTTTGGCGGTTGACTGAAGCGAGACGGTGGAAACTTTTGAAGTTATGTCACTCTTCTTCAAATATAATGTTTCTTCCTAACAGGTACAGTGAACCTACTGTTATAAACGAGTATGACTTATTATCAAAATAAAAATAACGTTGATTCACGTTACGTCATAGTAGTATTCAAGCGGAATAATTTTATCCCAATGTGTAACACTTATTCAAAGGGACTTTTTACTCGAAAATATCAAAATATCTAACAGTATTACAAGTCGAGGTGTTATTTAACGGGAATAATTCTAGTAGAGCTCATCAGTCGGGATCCCGAAATAATAATATAAAAAATAAACTTGACTTGATCGAATCTACATTTAAAAGACATTTGTCAGCAAAAAAGTGTGCGAAAATAAAGTGACGTAATTTTGTATCGCTATTGAAGTAAGCGCTAGTTTCTGCGATTTAGATACCATTAACTGTCAGTAAGAGATCTTTAAAGCTACTGCAATCGCATTTCTTACTTTTAATAAACAACGGCTGATATAATGTTTTATTCATGAAATTGATCTAGAGCGTCGATGGCCTATCATTTACACATGGAAGAGCCTCAGCAAAAGAATGCGCCGTAAGTTATGTAATAAAGACCTTCTTGCTACAAGTAATTTAGAAAAATAAAGCTTCTATGTTTTGCTAAGAATTTGAATATACCAGGTATTTTAAATGAGGTCATTAATCTGTTCTCAACCGTAGCTATCCAGAGACTGACCTCGACTAGGATGAGAGTTATATATGAGGTATAGACGTCTATGTAACGCACCTGTAAATCATTGTAAGCTAGGTGGCTCCCGAGTGTAATAAATGTCATGCTCAGCAGCGAGGTGCTGAATGATGGTGGTCTCCTTTTGTTCGAAAGTAATCTTTTAAGAGGAGACAATAGAGTTTAATTCCGCAAAATAAGACCAAGTCGAGAAAAATGCCCATTTTGCCTCTATTAACTTCTTTTGTCTATCCAGATCTCTGCATAGGTTGTAAATAGTACTCGATCGTAGATTTTCAGGACAGGAATTTTTAATTAGATATGGAAATTCCCTTTGGAAAGTTAAATATCATTAGGCAAATTTGAAAATTTATGATATGCTTTCGTCATTAGATCTTACTGTAATATGTAAGTACCTACTTTTTGTAATTCTTCGTAATTGTATTTAAAGTAAATCGTGTAATATAAAGAGCTTGTTCGGAATTTTCGTTTTAAACTCGTATTCGTTGTAGGTGAGTATCGCTGTCTAGCAGTGGGTTCAGTCCTAATACTCAACAAGGCTATATGTAATGAACACAACGGATCCGATCCATGTGTTGGACTTTTCATTGACGATTCTCCATTTATTTGAATTCATCTGCATTTGTAACAGGACGGTATCTGTACGTGATTGCTTTTTATAAACCTGTAATCACAGTTTAGCGGACCAGTTTTTGTGAGGTTTGATATAAAATTTTATAATAACTATTAAACCCGGCCATCTTCGTATCATTTTAGAAAATATTTTGTTCCGTTTTTGTTACATTTCTCATCAATGCTCAGCTCGTATTAGCCGTAGTGTTATATATAGCCTTCCTCGATAAATGGACTAGCCAACAAAAAACTAATTTTAATAATTTTGAGATTAGTGCGCTAAAATATAAAAAAAATACAAAAGAATTATCCACATACTTAATGGTAAGTAATGTAGGTTATGTTTAAAAGATGATCTTAGGAGTTTCTTCTCTTTGCCCTCTATCGAAACAGTGATAGAAGCAAAAAGTTTCAGCTTCATAAGCGTATCAAGTTTTGAGTTTAAATTGAAGCTACCGAATCGTTGTTTCCTTTACTATATTCCCCGACCTTGCACCTGAGGCGATCAGGGAAACAATAGCCGGCGGCTTCTACGAATACAAGTGACAAGTCAGGCCGTTTACACGCTGGCTTTGATTTCGTGGCAATTGCCATAAATTGAGCTTGAACTGGGCAGACATTGTCTTGTAATACGAGCAACATTCAATATTAAGCAAAGTCGCATAACGCTGGACACTGAGAGCGCCACACTCATGTGTGTGTTTTGGTGCCATGGACAATTAACAAAGACATTGAAACCGTGAACAGAAATTTAAATTCATGTTTCAAATTTCTGCCTCACTGGAAATCGATCCTAGGACCCTTCGAAGGTTGGTCTAACATGTTGACCATTGCGGCACACGGTTCTTCAATCATCACATATAATATTAGAAGCATGGCGAAGCTGCCCTAACGGCGCGGCATACCGAAAGAGTATTGCAATCACGGTATTCCTTTTACCGCCTCTTTCCAATATTTAAGATATGTAAACCGACTGATAATAAGCAATCACAGTCGACGATAAATATAAAAAATACTAAAAATAACCCAAAGTGTCCGGAACACGAATGGAAAGTGAAGAAAGAAATGACTGGCTCTGAAGCCAGCCCAAACACGAAAAGTCGGTTGGCAGCTGCTTCCAATCCATTAATGACCCACTACTGAGCACGGGTCCCCTCATGAAGAGGTGAAGAGAATACTCTACCATGCTGCTCCAGCAAGAATTAGCGGAGGGAAAGCATGGCAGGAACGGCAGCTGACTTAAGTAAAAGAATCGTAGCGAAGCCGGATTCTGTCGCCATGGGGCATGCTGGTCTGTCATGGAAGTGAGGTCTATATTCTAGACTACCCCAATACACCGGAAATAGTTTACAAAGCATATTTTGAACAAATACAATTCCTCGGAACATATATTATGTTACAAATTCAATAGACCCTTTTGTTGAAGCCATTTTGAAAGCAATTCTAACCATTTATCATAGCAAATGTTGTATGTAGGAGCGGTGTGCGTCATGTTGAGAATACCCTTATCACCATATTTTTACTTCGAAACTAGGGACGACCTCGTGTCTATATAACCGTATAGATTTTACGAATATTATACATATCAATATAATCGGCACAACACATCGTCCGGCTCAAAATACGATTTTTCTACGAAATGCTGAAATAATTGTAAATTCAGAAAAAAAAAATGTTTTTTTCATTATGTAACTTACCTTTGGAATATAGATATAAGCATATACAACAATTCAATTTGTTCATACTGCATAAAATCTTTTAGTAGTACCTAGGTAAATTAATGGTTTTTCAGGGTTCAGCGTTGGAGCAGCGTGGTGGAGTATGCTCTAGGTCCCCTAAAAAGATGAGGAGAGGTCCGTGCCCTATAGTCATTAATGAATTGACGCTAAATACACATTATCTTATTTTATCACTCATTAAATTCTTATTCAAGCGACAAATAAGTCGGTCCTCGATTTACGACGTACAAAATGTTTACAAGACATACAGAGTTGACGATTAGTTCGTAAGTCGATTATGGAACTTCGACAAATTGATTAGATGTTCATAACAAGTTGTAAAAGCTTTTCTTGTGTGGTTTAATTACTTTTCAGATCTTCCAAAATTACTTTTATTCAATGTGAATGGCGAATAAAGGAAAAGGTATTGGGTATTTATAAAGTTTTTTAAAGAATATCTATAAGTATTTCAACGATTAAAATCGTGGAAGTGGCTGTGACTTGCTATAACAAAATCGCTTCTATTATAACTAGTTTTTAAGGATTGGTTTTATATTTTTTTAAATATTTTATGTATTGAGTTTGATACCCTCCAACTATTAATCGTTGAGGACTTCACTCGTAAGAAGATATATTGGCTGAAGCAACAGAATATACTGGAAATCATTTATAACTATTACTATAGAATTATGTACTTATAATAAAAGATTTATGAAATATCGCTTTGTTAAACCAATTTTCCTCGGTTAAAGTCACGGAGATCAACTAGTATGTATGTACATATTACGTATATAGTACAAAGGGTTTATAGCCTATGTGTTACAGTCTACCTTTTTTAATTAAAGTATATTATGTATTTTTTTAATGGTTTACTTCACATTGACACTATACATTCATATTTATGTGCATTATTTTTAAAAGCTTCAAAAGATTTTTTCTTCATGTGATAATATTTTTACGAATGAAACTAAAAATAATTTTCAAGAATTCTCAAGTTACTGCAGCGTAATAATAATACTCCTTTTAACAAAAAAAGTTCTAACTTTTAAAAATTCAACACTGGCTTTAGAGTAGGTAAGTAAAAGGAGTAAAAATGTGTGAAAATTTTTGTCCCACAAGTCCGTAAGTTTGAAATTATTGTTCTGTTTCATAAAAACTTTTGTACGTGCATTGTACAGAAAGCGCCGTGTTCTGTAAGTTTCTGGTATAACTCGAACACAAACATCGATTCCGCTGTACTAACATTGTTCCCAACTAAAACATTGAACTTTATGACGTTCTAACGCTGTTCTCATTTCGTTTATTTTGCTTTAACAATACTGTTTGTGACGTGGGACGTTATTTTAATAATTTCTGACAATAACGATTCTTGACAATTATAACTGTGATTTGAGTGGTAGCCTTTTTGCCTTTTTTTTGATTACATTAAGTTTTAAAATTTTTAGATTGATTTGTTTAGCTCTAAGCACAATGTATTGTCTTGTTGGTTACTGTAATAAAATAAATAAAAACATGTTTACCGAAAAGATAGATAACGTAAACGATCGTTTCTTCTATGTTTTTCGTTACATTGCCTTCAACCCATGAATGACTTACTACTGAACACGGGTCTCTCCTCATCGCTGAGGTCTATAGCAAGTTTCCACGCTGCTTCAGTGCAGATTGGTGGAGAAGTTAGTGGCCAGCCGTCGGAAGTTTTTATGCCACCCAAGGTCTCCGACATGGCTTGATGACTGCTATCAATTGAGACCGACGTCTTAACAAGTCTTCAAAGTACAGAAACGATCAAGAAACTTTGCCACTAGCAGTCATCCATATAAGTATCAATCGCAAATGAAGTTGCTTAACTTTAGCGACCGTTTAGGTATGACGCGAGCCGCTGAACTAAGGGCGTTCAATTACTTTATTTTATTTTAACAGGTCATAAACAAAAATATGACCATTACAAAATTCGGTTTATACTATTTCGAGTCTAATAATAATAAGACAGGTTTAACAATGCAAAGCGAGAGTGGTTACTAGCGTCGAAATTAGCGTAAAACCGCTAGTTACATTTGATGGAACTCCATTTAATGGAGACCGTTAAATATAGTTACCAGCTCACTTATCTTGAAAGGTACGAGATACCCGAAAGCCCTCTAGTGCTACCACTCCACTAAAATGATGAAAGGGTCTTAATGTTATTCAGTTGTAATGTAAAAGCTTAAGTTATTTCAGTTTGAGAACGTGTTCATTACTTTGATTTTTCGTAGACAAAGTTTAACATTACAAAATCTGAGTTTTAAAACGCCACCATAAAGAGATATAGCAATAATTTTCTACTATATAATAAAATTGTTGGTTGCAACTGTAACCATGGCAACCAATGTAGCCATAATAATTTCAAGTTACAAATATCTTGTAACGTGTCTTCAAGTTATAAGTTAATAAACCAATCCCGTGAGAGCACTCAAGTGAGTGATCTTACTTTTTTTAGGGACTGTAACCCAGCCATGGGGAAATATTGAGGCAATGGGCAGGAGTCACTTGGTCGAACCTTACCAAGTCACTTAATTTAATTATATTTGACGTATTTAAGTTACCACACTAATTCACTTTCATTTTATTGTCTTTCATAATAATAATAGCAGTTTTTCTGTAACTTCAAATAAGAAATAAGTGTATTATTTCAATCCGTTCACTACTTGTTGGGAGTCAGTCAGAAAGGAAGCTGTATTTTCTATAATAGATATTAGAGGTACTTGTATTAGTATAGTATCTGTAACAGAATTTTTGCGTTTCAATAAACAAAGATAAAAACATGCCATGACATTGATTTATAGCTTCGAGGGTGTATCGTTTATAAAAGATAAGTTCGTTAGTACAAAAAAGAAATAGACCGCTATCATAGGCTACCCGCTTGCTTCGCTTTGGTAAAACACTTTTGGTATTCTTGATACAATTTATATTAAGCATTATACAATTATCATGTTTACTTAATTTTCTTAAACTTTGGGAGACAATTAGGTTTTTATATAAGAAAATTGACATTTGCTGCAACAGAGAAGAAACTTAAAAATCTTTTTACAGATAAATTTATACGTCAACTGTCAACTTTATCCATTCTGTCATTTCCGTCGGCCGCCTGATATACTGAATACAGCAGTGACGAACCTAGTATTGAACTGCTCTATGATCGAAATTTAAATGTAGAAGAAAAATAAATGTTTGGAAAATAAATGACAGTTCAATACTAGCTTCTCGTTATTGCTTCAAGACATACCGAAAAAATAGCATTTTTAAAGAAACCATATCTATTAGGAATCGCTTTGGACACGAGAGTAGTTCGTAACAGATAGTAAACTGCAAGACTGGATATTGAAGAGGTATGGTGTCGTTTACGGCGTGAATAAAGACATGTTTTTATTTGAACTATTTTTTTTAGTTAAATTTCGATCTTGAATAACACTTATTTGATGTATTTTCTATAATTATACCAATAAGCATCAAAGATGTCACCAATCAAAAAAGGGTAATATAGGATAAAAACAGGGATTTATCTGCTATCATGCGACCAAAACACGTACGAAATATTTCACGGTGTTTCAAAGGCCTTTTGTTAGCTAGGCGAAGAAAATACCTTTCCATCATTTGTACAGAGCTTAGTGTAACCAATACGGAGGGGCCTTAATGCATACCCTTATTCATTGTTTATCAGGGTACATCTTTAGCGGGGAATGTGACGTGGATCGAGGATAGGTACTCTTAGTACTTGCAAACTGCGAAGTCTCTTATTCAGATATCTTCAGGGCATATAATTATGAAGTTCTTCAAAAAAAAAAAAGAAAATTAGGAGTTGTTAGTCCATGTATATCTCCATTCCTAACTTTCTTAGTGTATAAGACAGTGGCAAACTAGTTACCGTTAAGCTAGTCACGATCCGTTAGGACTCGGCTATAAAAATTCTTCAGACTATACAAACAATAATAAATCGATGAACAACAACTTTTTTCAGTACCTAACCGCTAGAGGGAACGTAAAATTAAGTACCTGTGTATTTCCCGAGGCATTTATAAATGATTCCTGAGACAATAAATATATCTAAACGGGAAATAAAGGCCACGGTGGACTTTAATATTGTGGAAATTTAATTCACGGTATAATAAATTTGTGAGCACACTGTCAAATGTTTATTAAAATAGCCCATCGGTACAAGTAATAATAATCAACAGATGTGACGTTTTTTGGATTTAATGAAAATTTTCTTCATCATGAATTAACAATGAAATAACAAATTTCATTGTTCTGTTATTTGATTTAGTATTTCTTAGTTTCTTAATGCTATTAGCCCGGTGGCTCGCGTGGATTCTATGCGATCGACAGAGTTAAGCAACTGCGGTCGGTACCTGTATGGGTGATCGCTAGTGGCAAAAATTTCTTGAGCGTTTCCGTCCTTCAGAAGGCACGTTAAGCCCTTAGTCTCGGTTGTTATCATAAATAACAGTCGTCAAGCCATATCGGAAGCCTTCTGCATAAAAGCTTCCGACACTTGGGTTGACCATTAACCCCTCCGCCAAACCAATAGAGCAATGTGGTGGAGTATGCTCTAGTCCGATATATTTTTTATGTTTTGTGGTTGCCCCATTCCAGATATAATAGCACACATGTCTCAATTTTCCCCTTAATTTTGCAACCAAATTAATACTGTGATTCGAAAAGGATTTCATAAATCCGGTTTTCCGGAGTGTGTATTTCGAACTGACAACGTGACAACGCTTTGTTTACCAGTAACAGAAACATGATTTTATACTTTTTATTCACATTAAATTATTGACAGGCAATGGAGTCTTGATTGGTTGGCAGCAAATTGTGGGTCAATTTATTGGCAATTACTAGGGTGCGCGCCCTTCGACCAATTACGCGGCCTTTCATTGAAAGTCTTCATAATACACTTATTTTCACGTTGAAAACGAAGTCTTTTTTACCGAAAATAAGGTTTGAATTTACTTACCTTCAATAAATGCGGGTCGCGTTGATTGAAAAATATTCGTATTCGCAGGGACATGGAGGGATCCGTCAGTAGGATAGGTTAATGATTCATTATGAAAAGGACGCACCGTCATATCTGGCTCGCTGATTGTACCTATGATTTCAATAGTTGAGTTGATTTTAAAATTAATTTCAGCACTACCAGAATTATTTCCTGTTACAGTAAAATTTTCTCTTTTTAACAAATCGCCTTTAGATTCCTTGTTAACTGTTATATAATAATCATGAAATATCTTTTTACGGGTTGCCTCATCTATTTTCAGTTTTGCCATAGAATCGTTTACTCCGAATTCTCTTGAATTGCCAGTATTTGTATAGTTGATAATTTTATTGGTATTTATAGAGTCACTATAGGTATTGATTGAAGTTTTATTGCTTTCAGAAGTTTCATTATTTTTTGGGATTTCAGTGTCATCAGGAGTATCTATTACATTTGTAGTATTGACTATTGTGACTAAAATATATTTTTCTTTTTTTTCACTTTCCTTTATATATTTTATGCCATGAGTTGGGACAATAGGCTCTTTATAAGTGTTTTCTCTCACAGATTTATTACCTGTTATATAACTATTTAAATTTGACTTATTCAATACGTGACCTTCTGTGTTATTTTGTAAAACGTATTGTGTATTAGTGTCAATTGTTACATTTGTTTTATTTATTGCATTCCCAGGTACTTCTGGTTCTGTTATTTGCTTGGTTTTATAGTTATTTTCTTTAGTCTTTAATGTGGAATTATTGTTATGGGCGTTATCATTCCTTGAAAAATTCAATATTTTTTTTATCACTATTGACTCATCGACAATACTTTCTTCATGAATATTTGGAGCACTAATTGGAGTATTCACTACGTTAATACTTTCTGTTGCATATGCATTTCCTTCATTAATAGATAATTTAACGTCAGCTTTTGTTACATTAGAATAATTTCGTAAGTATGTATCATTAAAATCTTTAAGTGTAGAATCAGAATTTATTTCTGAATCAGTAATACTTGTGTTAAAAGTTTGAGTTATATTTCTTTTTCTTCTAAATCTATTGAGGAGTATTTGATATTTACTAAGCGTACTCGTATTAAATTCGCTTTCGTAAGTTTTAATGATATCTTCAACTAAACTGAAGCCATTACTAGGTTTTACACTTTCTTTAACAGTTTGTAGTATATTTGTGTTTTCCTGTTTTTCTGGTGTATTAGAGAAATTTCCAACCATTTGTGTGCTGTAAAGTGGAGTAAGGAGAAGAAGGGAGATGGAAAGGATTAAGGGTATTTTCAAGCTAGGCTCGCAAAGGGATGAACAGTGGAGGTAAAGGGTTGGAAGCTGCCGCGGCGGACGCTTCATACCAGGCCGGCGATTAGTGCCGACTGTTCTGAAATAAATAACATAAATTATTGTTATTTGCTGTCACATAAAAATAGTTTCACGGTATATTGTGATTTATCTCACATAAAATATATTTGGAACCTGAATTGACAATCACGCTTACATAATGGATCACCCACGCCTACAGTTTATGCAAAACTGAGCATGAATAACAAAATACTGTTCATGAAGTGCCGATCAAATACGGTTCAAAACTGATTTAAAACTCGTTCTATTTATTATATTCAAATATAGTTTTAACATGACTAGAATTTGGTGTGTGTATTTATATTAAGCTGGAAACTTATACATATTGTACACAATTACGAACCCAAAGCGTAATGTCTTTGGATAATAGTTGAGCGATAGTGTACCGCACCCCATCATTTGTTCCCCCATCATCGTAAAGAAAGCATATATAAACATTTTAAAGGTGTTTGAATTTACCAATCTGTATAAGTCCAGCTAGAAAGACTATGGACTGTAGAGATGCGAGCAATGGAATGTATACTTCAGCAAGTTTTTAATTCATATAAACACTGTGCGATATAAGGATATACGACTAAAGTTGTTCCGAGCGAATGTTATCATCATCAATTTGTTACATTATCACTTGTACATTTTTCATCATGATTAGATAAAATTTTATACATCTAAATATATATAACTCAAAGGTGACTGACTGACTGACATAGTGTTCTATCGACGTACAGCCCAAACCACTGGACGGATCGGGCTGAAATTTCGCATGCAGATTGATATTATGACGTAAGCATCCGCTAAGAAAGGATTTTGATCAATTCTACCCCCAAGGGGATAAAATGGGGGATCAAAGTTTCTTAACGCGAGCGAAGCCGCGGGCAAAAGCTCGTGTATAATAATTTAATATAACTCATATAATAAAACTCAGCGGTGGGACAGTCATTTGCTGTAATGACCGACGTAGGTCATGCAGAAATCTAATTAGTTCGATCATTTTAGTCTTCATTTCAATCCACATGAGAATTTATTACTAGTTTAATATAAACTGAATACAATTTTCTGCCAACTTTTACACTTCGACGTAAAAATGCAAGCCTAATTTGAAACTCATGCGCGAATATACGAGTACCAATTATTTGACGTATATTTTCTGCAGATGTTGAAACAGATTGTAATTTGATCACCAAAAAAATATGCAATTTAAGAATTTTATCTGATTATTTGAATATTATCATTTAGGAATAATTGATTCTATAAAGTCCTCTCAAAATGGTTTTAATTTCCTGCTCACCGAAAATGGTTTTAAGATTCGAGATTCATTTTAGATTTTTAATGTTGAGAAATAGATATTCATGTTACCTTATAATGTTTGAGTATCGTCTGCGATAGCGACTCGTGTGGCGTAACGGTTGTCATGTGTGACTGTCAATCACATGGTCTTGGGTTCGATTTCTAGCGGAGCACAAATGAAATAACAGTTTAAATTACTGTTCTTGTTCATGTCATTGTGTATTGTCAATGACACCCACGGCTATGAATAAGCAACGTTATTTATTTACAGGCAGACTTTCTAAAAATATCAGCGTTTTGAATTATGTTTTAAATGGCTGCGCTGAACATCCGCGCCGGTAGTTTCTCCATGATTAGCAACATATATGAATAAAGGGGATAATAACGAAGAAATTGAGGTGGATATATCAATATGTATTATGACTATCTACCTCAATCAAATATCAGTTAATTTCAAATTTTGTTTATATGAAGGCAGAAAATCTTAGCGGTGAAATAAAATGAAAATTCAAGCTACGATGACTAGTATAACAGCTTTTTCCCTGAAGAGCAAATTCAGTTTGAGCCTGCAGTAATTTCCTTCTAAGTGGAATTGATTTTCTGTGGGATTATTCGTGATTCGACGCTATCTCCTAATTCCTAGTATGCAATTTGCACATTTCATAGTACTGCTAATACTTAGTACTGAACGGAGAATCTCAACCTTGTGTCTTATACATAACGTCTAAAGTCACTTGCGCATGAAAACATTACACTTTCTTGAGTTTTGAAATGTTATATTGTTTCAAAAGAGTTGAGCGTATTATTTGACTTTAATCTATCGATATACGGAGTTTTCCTCGTAATTATGAAATATATTAATGTTTCAGATTTGATATTCTAGAAGCGATCACCCGTTATTTTAAGTATAAAAGATAAAGGTAAAATTTACCAAAGATATTGACTTACATAATTAAAGGGAGATTTAGAATTCCATTGCTTTTCTTTGTTTGGCTGAGGGTCTGTTTATTTATTACATTAATTACTGAACGAGCTAAGGGACTCCACCAAATTAACATTCGGCGTGCGTACGTAAGTACCTATGGCTCTCGGCGAAATGTAAAAATTTTCTAATTAAACTTGACTTATTAGGTAATCTAAGTACACCTGAACCCTTTTTCTCGTATCACACATATATCTTTCGTAAATTCGTTTAAAATAGCACGTATATTTTAGTGTATATTTTTGGGGTGGATATGGTGAATAAATTGTTGCTATATGTCTATCCATAACTAACACATTTATCAATACACGTACACAAGAGTCTATTAAGAAGATTTTATTGTTTAAATGATACGCATGATAAGAATTTAAGTAAATAGACAGATTTATTAATTTTCCCCATTTAAATTAGTTTGCATGGATAAAAGTATTAAATTTTTTAATTATTACTTAACTGGTATTTTGTCGTTTAATGTTAGTTGAAAGCCATTAAGATCCATTGCAGTCTTTTCTGGCTGAAAAAAATTGATTTAGTTTTATGAGTTAGTGTATTTCTATTTAAAAAATTTCAAACCAATGTTATGAGCTAGTAAGCGGAATTCCTATTTTAAACGAAAAATTGCAGCAATTTTAGCTGGCGATGCGGAGTCTGACATTTTCATAAACGTTAGCATTGTAAATCCGATCTACCATTGGTAATCTTAAATAGTTTTGCCAATAAATAAAAATTGGATAAAATGGATTGGTCCTGTTACTAGACATTTGATGGAATATTATTCCTCAACCAATCGTTGGTTAAAGTTTAGCCACAAGTCTTTGGATATATCTTTGTATAAAAACATAACAGCTGTACATTTCTAGTAAACATGAACACTTTCGCCTGAAACAAAAATAAATTCTCCCTTACACAATTTATTTTTAGGATGTGCGATTTATTTAATATAATTAATTCAGCGCACATGTGACGGGGGTTTCGCGAAGACCCTTTATGCTTGGTTTTCTAATAACAACTCAAGTGGAGATGTAGGACGAACGTGGAATGTGTAATGACCGTGGCAGCTGTCACGTGAGATCAGCTATGAGTGTTACATTGTTTTACTATTGTACATTCATTATCGAATTTGTGTTTTGAGCATTTTTTTAACTTATGTACACTTAGTTAATTATATGCCCTCAATGCATTAATGGCGCACTACTGAACACGAATCTCTCATCATCACTGAGGAGGTTCAGAACATGGTGGAGTCACCATGCTGCTTCAGCGCGGATTGGTGCAAGGGGTATGTCGCCAACCCAAGTGTCTTAAGTATTTAAGCCACCCGAAAGCCCGTAACGTGACTTGACGACTGTTATTTACTATAACGACCGGGACTGATGGCTTAACGTGCCACCCATCTAGATACGACCGCGTTCACA
This sequence comes from Carystus phorcus, assembly GCA_018248895.1. Lineage (NCBI taxonomy): Eukaryota > Metazoa > Arthropoda > Insecta > Lepidoptera > Hesperiidae > Carystus > Carystus phorcus. Next base: position 16,050 of record DWJN01001156.1, read on the forward strand.
GTTGCTTAAGTCTGTCCATCGCTCAGGATCGACGCCGAGGAACGAGCCCTCGGGCTATGAGCGCTTCGTGTTGATTATTAGATAATTACCTATATACATATGTAGGATATTTTTAGTTTATCTGTGTTGTTGCCTTTTAATTGGTCTTTGTTGTGATGTATGAGTGTACGAGAACATGAGAGATAGAGACATACGAATGGGCTGCTATTTGTTGGTCTTGGGTGGAGTGATCTAATCGGATGAAGTGAGGTATAGTAAATTGCATGTTATCGACTCTAACACGACATCTTTGAATGAATGCTCTTTTCGTATAACATTATTGAGTAAATTTTAAAGGAGCACGCTAGCGTGGGGTACTTTGCTAAGGAATTATCGACTTGGAGTATACATCTTTTAGGCAACTCTAACAAAAAAAACTATAGGAGTCTGGAGAACGTCGAAGCTACAAAGGATCTCAAATTGACCCATCCACATCCATTGTAAGTCTTAGGACACCCTTCAGTGGAACGATTCTCACACCTCCTCAAACATCTCTTCCAATTTAGCTTCCAATAACTATCTGCGAAATTATCTTCGCAGAAAGTCCTAATAGCTTTGACCAAATAAATCCCCAGACAGTTATAACGGGCCAATTATTCTTCAATACTCCAGTCCAATAATTAATGTTAAACTAGTATTTGGATCTATCTTTTTGCATTAGACGTAGATTTAAAAGTTGCCAACTGTACAGTTTGTTGAAATATTCATTTCTTTTTAGCATTGATTTGTCGACTCACAGAATATTATTTAAAAAGGCGATCTTGTTCAATTTACACAAGCGTGAACCAACAAAAAATTTACCGTTCGTTGTAATGCTATGTTATTCTATGTTTTTATTTTGCTATTCGACTGAGGGTTTCGTTAGATACTCTCAAGCACTGAGTTTTCAATATGAGCCTGATATTGCTGTCAGATATTCTTCCTTGTAATTAACTTACATGAAATATGATTGATAAATAGTAATTTGTATCCCAAGATATCCTATCTTTCCTTATAAAGGGCTACATTTGCATTGCTCGTTATAATTAAAATGCGTATCATTGTTTATTTTTTTACACTCTAAGAAAGTATGCAAAATCATAAAAAGTTGAAAAAAATAAAAGGATTACTTTTATTCTCGAAGTGTAACTTTTTTGGATGTGTAAAAATTATTGAATCAAAAATTTTTCACACGTATCACACGATTGATTGAAAATTTTAATATTAATATTATAATAGTGTAAATATCTGAAATACTCGTACCCTTATTATTATCTATTATTCATTACATTGGTTATATTTACTACTTCAAAAATGAAACTCAAATATTTCAAAGACACGCGAGTCGAAGCGTGATAAAGTTACAAGTATATTTTCTTGGATACCATCCTGTTTAATAAAACTAATGTCTTATCTGAGACCCGCGAATACGCGATTTTCCGCGAATAAAATGAAATCAGGACATCCCTTGAGAGATAACAGGGTTTATTAAGATAAGAGACTGTTTATTGCCTTCGTCAAGGGATCTGACGGGGTTAAAGCATCATGATCCTATATTGTTTGGTATGTCTCGAGGGATGAATGATAGGAGTTTCGATTAGCATGTTTTGCTTATCGGTATTGTTAGACTTTGGTCCGTGAACTCGAAGTTTATTGAGTTTTTTTCCTGTATACATTAATTACATTGTTATTAATATTTTTATGGTTTATGAAAGCTAAATGCGAGAGATAGGTTTAGCGCTGCCGATGCCCATGGGCGAACGTAGTTACTGCATCCTTTGTTCATTTATTGGACTCTATTGATTGTTTTGATTAAGTAGTGTAAAAAAACACCGTCTCTACTGATCCATACATATTTATTCTCTTTCCTGGTTATTCACTACTTCCATTTACTTTTACTTAATTTTGCTATTCTCCATGAATCACAATTTCAACCTCCTCCTGTCAATCATCCACACGACATTCTATTATTTTTCTTTCAGTGTTGCAAGCCCAAACTGAATACCAGATCAAAATATCGAACTATAAAATCATGAACCTTACAGTAGAAACAGTAAAACTAATGTATTGACCACAAAATATATTTGTTTCTGTTATATGAATGATTCTCCTACAACTAGGCAGGAATTTAAATAAAAGAGAAGAGTATTTTCACGTTTTTGTACGCCTCAGATATTCAAAGTGCCTTTGAATTTCGACACGTCCGCATCGCGTTCAATATGAGTCGAAGTGTGAATATCAGAATTGAATACTGAATGAAAATTCAAGCACCTACATATATTTTAGTACGGCGAGGTTTTTTCTACATCTTTTATTATTATGACAGCTATTCATATACATATATAAGGATTCGTACAGCGCATGGCTATCATACTATCAGTCCATTGGTCTTGTGTTCGATTCCCAGCGAAGCAGAAATTTGGATAATGAGTTTCAATTAGTGTTCTCGGTCAAATGATGTTTGCGTACATTTTTTTATTTATAAAACACCTCATATAGCGGGTAATGAGCCTTCGTCTCCGGCCTCCTTACCCCTCAGCCATTTAATTATAAGTATATGAAACAAAATACATATATATTAGAAAAGTTGCCTTAGAGACCATTACAATTGAAGCATACAATATAAAGTCATAGACATATTGAAATAAAAATCTGATAAAAAAGATTTCTGACTCGTCTGTCGATGGTTTCTCTGAATTTACTAATAAGATAGTGCGTGGCATAAGTGTGACCTAGACTACTGTATTTTTACTGTATATTATTGCCCTAATTAGATAATCGCAAGTACAGACGAATACGTCAAAATATGAGTATGAAAACAAAGTATTCGTAACTCGCCGCAAAAAGAAGGATGTCCATTTTTGACCTGACCATGTATAGAAATGAAATAAATCTTAAAATTCAGCTAATATACATATCTGCACATTAAACATGCTTATCACTAAGTTAAAAGAAACGCAGAAAATAAAATTATTTCAAGCTAAATAAAGTAAAAATTAAACGAATTACATAATTATTTTGAACGCACCTCAACTAGCATTTCACTTCACGTTTCATTTAACGCATTGCTACT
>DWJN01001157.1:0-19137 GCA_018248895.1 Carystus phorcus
GTAAACGGTGAAAGTTACTCAAAAATCATGTATTACAAAATTGTTCCCCTCTAAAAGATCTAAATAAAAGTCCGTGTTAGCATATGTCTAGCTTATTTTTATGGTTATAAAAATAGTTCTTAAATAATAATTTATATGGCAAAACAACGTTTGTCGGCTCATTTATCGCTTATATGATTCAGTAGGTTAAAGATTTACTCCACCACGCTGCTCCAGCGCGAATTGATAGGGGGAACGCTTGTTTAATATGGAGGTCCAACGTTACCCAGATGGAAGTACAAAAATATCGATAATAGTTTATTCTAATGCAAATATATAATGACGTCATCCAAATAATGTCCCACTACTGGTCACTGTTCGTCATTTAAATTGGTCTAGAACATACTAAACCACGCACCTTCAGTGTGGATTAGTGGTTAGTGGCTAACTCAAGTGTTAGAAGTGTTTAATAAACCTGTAGGCATTCGACATAGCTTAACGACTGCTATCTTTGATAACAAACGGAACTAGTCTTAACGTGCCCTCCAAACCACGGAAACGATCAAGAATATTTTGCCACTAGCTGTCTCCCATCCAGGTACCGACCGCCCGCAATTGATTAACTCGGTCGCTCAGGATCGACGCGAGTCGCTAGACTAGGAGCGTTTTGTGTTCAGTTATTCCTCTTTAATAATTAATGTAACTCAAATATTTCTTACAGCTAAAAGGTGCGATACGCGTAGTGAATCCAAAAGAGCCGAAGTATATGCACCAGGAGGCGAAATTCAAGAGACAACTATTTATCCGCAACGTGATGAGGTTAAAAGCAATCATCATGTGGTTTATTGAAGTTGGAAAGATTTTACAGTAAGTGCCTAAATCGCCACTAACAATGATTAAATGATGAATGGTGATGATGAAAAAAGATGAACATGTCTGAACATGTCTGAACATTTTATTTTAATTTTATACAGAACTAGTTGACTGATATCGTTCTGAAATCTGTGTTTATTGGTCTCATATTAAACTACTTTTCTTAACAAGGAGTCCCTATATTGGCTCAGGATAGATAGGAGTATCATAATAGACTGGAAATAATATTTACCTATTAATATTGAATGTGTATATAGAGTTTGATACCCATGCTATGAACTACCTTCTCGATAAAACTATCCCACAGGATTCGTCCATTTTTCCAGGATAAAAAGTAGCCTATACCTACGTTATTATGGACTGTAATGTGTATTTGTGCCGAGTTTCCAAATACATTTCCTAAAACATTGTATAATTGCCAGCAATTATAATATTAGTAGTTTGGTACCAATTCCATCAATGGAGGAGTTCTATGGTAAGATCATGACCCTGGCTATAAGGATTAGTTCAATTCAAAAATTTTCTTGGGCTTACGAAAAAGTCACCAAAGTTTCATAACAATCGGGTCAATGGTTTCTGAGCACCTAGGACAAAGATAGCAGACGTTGCAGCTACGTTAATTTATAAGCCAACTCAATACGTCACTCAAACATAATTTCCCATTTCATTCAAGTCAATCCATCAATTAGCTTCGCGTTTTGCGGCCAGAAACATGGAAGTTTAATTTTATCCTACAAGTACGGAAGCTTATTTATTATACTCGAATGACTTCACGATAACTGGCGGACAATTATCCTTTTTGTCCTCGCTCGGTCCTTATTATTGCAATTAAGTATATATAATAACTAAAAATATAATAACTATAATAAAATAATATCGACAATTAAGTAATTTTTTCGCCACACTTCCGTCGGTCACATCATAGCCATTATGTTGGTTCTTTAAACTGGTACAAGTTAGGTTATGATATCGCCAGCATATCCTCAACAATGCTAGAACCTGTTGAATCTGTACCTAACGTCGTCAACCGAAACCAAATGATTAAAAGTGGGTATTTTACTTTTTTAACCGACTTCTTCAGAGGAGAAGGTTCTCAATTCCAATCTTTTTTCCTGCTTTAAGTATGTAATTTTTGTCATATTTTTTACTCTTTGTACCGATTTGGATGGTTCTTTTTGTATTCGAAAGCTGGTGCGTGTAGTGTAGTCCCGTATATTCAGAGATATTTTACGTGTAGTTTATTGTGTTATCCCTAATAATGCGCCCTTAATGTGTTTCACTTCGGAATTGGAATATTTATTACAGCGTATTTAATTGTCGTTTTTTCTCGGTCTATTGACAAAGCGTTTATTTATATTTAAGTGCCTTTTCCAATCTTGCGTCCTCTAACGACAAATACACGAAAAAATCCGTCAAGAACCATTACTGAAGAAGTATATGTTCAGTAATTACTCTTTTCCAGAGACTGTTTCGAATGGGAGTCGCGAATCCGTTCGTTCCTCGGTCTACTGGCGTGGCTCGCCTTCTGCTACTACTACGAGATGTGGATGCTGCCGTTCCTCATGCTTGTATTTTTCTCCAGGAACTGGCTCATATATAGATTAACAGGTATGAATTTAGAATGAAGGAGAAGAAAACATTTATTCCGCAATAAATATGGATGCGCATGGTGTCTATAAAAAATGTAACATGGCAACGTTTAATACTTTAAAATATGCGGCAGTGATCGATTTCATAAGACTCTGGTGGGGAATGGGGTATCTCGACCCAGGCGTACTAATATTCTGCGTGGGCGACATTAAACTATACTAAATACGTACAATCCAATATGGAAAATTATGTGGTGAACAAAAATATAATTTAGTAGAGTATAGCCTCGAGGCTGCCTTAACTATTAGTTGAAGGCAGACGTAGTCCTTAGAGTATCGGATTACTCCGTTACTTGAAAACTACGAGGATACATTGAAATATGATGAAATATACTACCAAACACGCACACATACACACATACTTAAATAACTTATAACCGATAAATGCTGTTACATTTGTTTGCAACTATAATATATTTCATTATTCTACTTATTATTAAGTACCTTATTTAATTCTTTTTTTGTTTCATATTAATTTTGGTTATTTTTTATTATTTTAGAGCCCGTAAAAAGGTTTCGAAGTAGTCCATGGGATTATATTATAAAATGTTTGTTTTGTAGTAAGTTCAATAATTTTCTGTTAGATGTTGTTTGTTTGTATGTTGCATGAAAGTACCTTGTATCTATATAGCTAATCGGTGGTTTCAGAAAGCTTGATCAACGAAAAAATGAATTAATTAACGTTCAAAACTAATTAACGTTGTTTAGTTAAACAGAACTATTAAATTTACCGCCGAATCATATGTCAAATGTGTTTTTTACTTATTATTCTCTAATTAACGTTTCAGAAACTCGAATTTATTTGACAACGCTTCTAAGTTAACATGCTTGTTAATACAATAGGATTTTGATGAGTCTTTCAGAAACCGGCTTCTTCTGATGGAAAGTATTTGTAAATATAAATCTTTAGAAGCGCAACGAGAAAACTTAAAATTATAGGACAAAGTCTATTGTCTATTAAAGACTAATTATAAAAAAAAACCGGCTTCTGAAAAAATAATTGGCTAATAGTTAAATAATCATACATATCACCATTTCAGTGAAAAGTACAATTTTGAATTTCTATTTTCTGATTTTAGGAGGAAATCCTCTCCTGTTGCCAGTTGATGATGATGATCTACTGGCTGAAGAGGATGATGAAGAAGAAGTGGATAAGGTGAGGAAAGGTCTTAATATTACTGATTCTGAAAAAATGGGTTAAAGAGCAGAATTCAGAGTTCAACCCCAAAGAAAGATATCAAATGATACTTAGTTTGTAACCAGAGAGATTGTTAACAGTTTTCTATTATTTGCGTTCTTTCAGGAGGAAAAGAAATCGTTAAAAGAAAGGTTACAGGCCATTCAAGAAGTGACGCAAACAGTGCAGAACGCTATTGGTTATGTGGCTTCTTTGGGAGAGGCTGTGAAAAAGTATGTATACTATATTTCTAACAGAATTCATAACAAGATAATGATAATATAAATATCGGCTCCTTTCATACACTTTAAGTACTTTTTTTCACTTTTGCACTATACAGCACAATTTTCATTCCCGCCACAACACTAATATAATTCCCGCGTTTCCCGCGCTCCGTCATAGGGTAAATTCATTCAATTCTACACAGATAACTACATTTGTATAGAGATTATATTAGTTACCTCAACCTCTAATTTAATCTGTTTCTAATTAAGGTGTTGAAAACGACTGAATAATCTGCACATATCCTATAAAATGTAATTACGTAATTTCCCACAGATATTACTATGTGAAATAATAGAATACATTTTCGCTTCCACCACAAACTTTAATATACAATGTAGATATCATAAATAAGTTTATGGAATCTATGATTTTTGATTTTCACTTCCGTTAGCATAGTAACATAGGTACCTGACATTTCAATATCACAATTTGTTAAAGATACACGATTGAATTTAGCAAGCCAGTCAGAGTTTAGTCATGGATAATTTTATTTCAACTTCATCTATCATTTCTTTTTAAACAGGAACTCAAAGAAATATACATTTCATTATGTGGTTTACAAAGTATGAAGATAGATGGCATTGATAACTAAAAACATCGTTTCGTTACAGTTTGTCTTCAAACATGCGAAATAATAAAAATATTATTAAATACAAAATACGCATTAAATATCTACTTTATGGTTACTTATGTATTTACTAAAAATAGTAAAGTTTATTACAGATTAGCTACTGGCACTATTTTATTCATCTGTACTTGTTTACACGATCCACGTTGATTAGTACTGGCGCCAGTTAGAGACTGGTGCAGGACAATTATTTATTAGATTCACTAGCGTTTATTACTACACAAGAATAAATTGAGAGGTTTAGTACTGTATTAGTTATATTAATACATGATTGGGATGTAATAGTAATGAAAATGTATAATTTTAAATATTTATTAATGTTTTTGTTTTAGCCTCATGAACTTCACAGTACCGTATCTGAGTTATATAGCGATTATCATGCTAGTTGGAGCGATGTTGGTGCTATATGTAATCCCTTTGAGATACTTGCTAATGGCATGGGGTATGTGTTACGCTATGTATACGTGGCTTTGTAAAATCAAAGTAATTAGGTATGTTCAAATCATAAAATATTTTTTGCAGGTGTCAATAAATTTACAAGGAAAATATTAAGGCCACATACAATACCTAATAATGAAGTTCTAGACTTACTTTCCAGAGTTCCAGACGATGAAACTTTGGTAAGTAAAATATTTTTACTTGTTTATCAACCGTATATTATCTTAGTTATAATCTTTATCAGATGAGTGTGTTATTAAAGTGATGAAACAAATATATCTGTGTATTATGTGTAATGTATGCCAGGGCCCAGGCATCATACAGGTTGTTAAAAGAATGAATGCCTAACATTAATATTAACATTTTAAACAGATAACAAAATAATTTGTAAAAAGTACATTAAATTAATACATTAAAAAGTTAGTTTTCACTTTTCAAAGTAATTATTTTAATTTGAAATAAAATAAAATTAGCATTTTCTGTAAATATACTGTATTCGATTTAATTATGTTATTTAATTTTTATTCAGCTGGACGTCAGGGAACTTAAACCACATTCTCCAAACGACCACAGACGAGATGCAAGAAAGAAGCACAAAGCCGCGTAACGATAACTAATCCCGATTCGGGAAAAAATTGAGGACTGGTTACCAAAACGTGTAAATTTTAGAAGACTTAAACCTATGTCGTACAACTTCATACATAAGAATGAGAAAAGTTCTTTAAATCGAAGGCGAACCATTGAAAACAGCATCGAGGAAGAAGGCTTCGAATTTATCAAAGACTAGAATAGGTAAAATCTCTTAGTATCAGAGTTTTGTATCTTTTTTTAAAAAATACGTGATTGTTTAAGATATCCACGTTTTCCAATTTTTATTGTTTAGATAGATGCGTATTTGGGACACATTTCACGTGTAATCTCCGTCTAGGTGTAGAATGATTATCAACACCACATGTTATTAATAATTGATAAAACATCTTTATTACATGCAATAATATCGCACAATAATTTTATAAAGTTATTTATGTATTGTTATGTAATTCATTTTTTCTGTTTGTATTGTACAACTAAAGCCTGTGATTTTATGATCTGTAAACTGTCTAAAGTACCTTATGTAACCCAAGAAGCTTAATCGTCGAATCATTGGATTTGTATTTTGTAAGATTTTCTTTTTTTAAATGGCGGAAAAAGTTAATTAAAAATATAACTTTGCTTTAAAAATATTCATCTATAACAAGCCTAGCTATATACAATCCTGATCTTTAAAACTGTTGGTAGTGTTAATATATTTATATAAAGAACCATGACTCAAAATTGTAATTAGGTTATTATGGTCCAAGTAAACGGCCATAACTTCATTTCTTCCAATTGATTCTAGGTATTAATTGTTTGGATAGTTAGGAGTTAATCCTCAATTGAATTGTGCTAGTTTAAATTTCGTAGTGAGAGCAATAAAATAGTAATTATGGGGCTTATAATTGTTGTGTCAATAATAACGTGAATTTACATTGAAAAAGCAATTTTGTTGTAAGGTTATATCTATCACTAAATTCCATTGGCTTGAATTATACATAAATTGTGAATTTTCACTTGAGGGATTAAAATTGTTAATCAATGTAAATTGTACAAGGTGCTCCCATATTTTGTTGTAAAATATAGTTGTTGCATTTATTTTCATTTTCATATTGTATAAAGTCGAGTTAGTAATGTATAGATAGGATTTTTAATATGATAATTTTTCTATGAAATGTTAATTTTTTGTTAATGTTAACAGTTTTTGATGAATGAAAATTATTTTACATTTCATAACTTTATTCGAATATACACGAACATAGTAGCATAAGACTGAGACCAAACTCATTGTGTAGCGCCATTAAATATAGGAAAGGTAAATTATTAACCTTATCTCAGATTCTATTTATTAAAATATCTAGTTGTCTTTAAAATTTTCCTGTTATTGAATTAAATATTGTACTTACTTCATAGACATTTTTTCAATATTTGCAAAGAGTAAAACTGTTAAACAGCATGCGAAAATGTCATAAGAATATTGAATATTTGTTGGATTTTACGAACCGCTGTCCATCATTCTCTCTTGATTTTAATAAAATATCAATGACTATTTTCTTAAGTATGCTATAATCTTATATACTGAATGGTTTCAAATAACTTTTCAAGTTTATTTATAGAATGTTAGAAACATAGTTGGTATTTCATCAGTGTGAAGCATTAGCAAAATAAGTTTATTTCCTGAAAGGAACTTACCCGCGCTACTTCTAAATAACTATAATCAAATTAGAAAACTTTTTAATGATCAAACTATTTATTGGAAATGTAACTGTGATGACGTAAATACATTCTATGAAATGATGTTATTATTCAAACAAAATAATTTATTTTGCTGCTATTAGCAAACCTAAAAAATATACTATAAATTTAAGTTTTCCAAACTTCTCTTTATTGTAAAAATATGCTTCTACTTATAGTTAATCCTTTTAACGTTCTTCAAATTATAATGATGCCTATTAAAGCAAATTCTCATTTTATAAGTGTATGTTGAAAATAACATTTCATATTTACAATTTCATCGAGCTTCGTATATACTTATAAAATCATGTTCGTGTAGAAGACTTTTTTTGTGAATTCATTCTTTTTATCTGTTTTCCACATTTATTTTAACTTAAAACGGTGAAATAATTTTACATTAAAAAAATAATGAGGTTGGCAACATTAATTTGTAACCCATAGTACCCATAAAGACACGAACCCATAGAGAAACCCTAAGCTTTAGAACGACCTGCCAGCATTGGGGTTTAAACTTTATCAAATGGTATGGTCCAAACATAAATTTCCTATTGCAAAAGCATTTATCTTCCATAAATCTTCGATAAATGTGATGAAATATTGTCTAGTCATCAGCTTTTTAAACTAATATTGTACCTATAAGTAGTTGTACATTATTTTTTATATTGTTATAATTTTTTAATAGAGCACATGCTATGCACAAAATTTTCTATATGTACATTTTGCACATATGCACTTTGGTAATGTAAAGTTAATAACATTACATCTCTTGATTGCTTTTAAACTTGACATTAATACACATATTTTTAATACACTTACACTTAAGAATCCCCTAACCCCCTACTTATCACAAATTAACAAAGGTAACAATAATCGATAAAATTTAATTATTATTCGACAAATATATCCAGTGAGTTTATTTATCTAGTCTTCCCATACAAAGTACATATAGTTGACTTCCCAACGTAATATTCTTCCTATTTTCTTGTGTTTTTTATTTAAAAACACTGTAAAGAACATAAGTTCACAGTGTTTTTACTCTTCCAGTTTTAATGTTAATAAGCCTAGCTGTTTGCAACTATTGCATTATTTACTATTTTTAAATCATGTTTTCACTTAATCTTTGAAACTTTAAATGATCTAAACATTATACCTCAAAATCATTCTATTGTATATCTATGTAAAATATTGTTTCCTTAGATTTTTCTGTTGCCTTAAGTACTGGAAATAAAATATTTTAAAACATAAGCACAAAAGTGATGATCAATGTTAACGCTTTTCATATTTTAAAAGAATAAATTATTACGAAAAATAATCGCATTTTATTATCTTGCCTTGCTCAAGTAACTACTTTATTGTTTTACTTATTTCTATGACATAAATAAGAAGACAAACATTAATTTTGGTAATATGTACTCAGTACCTAATTTATTAAATGAAATAAGTATTATAATTAATTAATTATTGTGTTCTCAAAACAGGTAATTAAGTATAAGTAGTGTGTGAAAATAATAATTACCTCAGTGCAAATATTACCTATTAGGTATTTAGATACGTACGTAAAGCTACTAAACTACTTACCTAACTCTTTTTTTATAGAGCTGTCGAACGTTAAAATGTAATGATGTTTGGTAAGTCGTACATACTGATACAGTACCTACATTAAAATACTGAGAATACTGAGGTATTAGTATTATTATTCTTTAAATAAAGTTACGGATCCGTCCGTAGTAGTTTTGTTTTACCATCGTAGATCGTAGATCTACATAAAGAATTCTTTGATTAATTACAGGAGACGAGGAATTATTTATTGGCGATGATTTTCAAATATATTGAAATTACTTATCTAAGTAGACGAACGTGCAAATATTTGCGTATTAAGCGACCTGGTCACATTTTATATTACATAAAGTAAAAAAGTTTAAAGTTATTTTGTAAAGTTAAATAAACAACATAAGCAAACCGTGATTAATGAATTAAAAAAACATACAGGATAATTATATACATTTTAGTTATGTACTTACTGTAAAAACGGATCACTATTCGTGTAAACACGGCTCAATAAGTTCTAAACATGGTAACATTGCAAGGGAATGAAAATATTCACTTACTCTTTAGTAATACGATTTATTTTACAAAGTAGCAACATTATCGCTAAAGCAGCCGCCATTTTAATATGTCATATCTGTTCTGTCGTTTCATTCTGTCAATAATAAGTCGTGGCCGTGAGTGAGTTCATGAGTTGACTGACTGTTGAAGTGCCAAAATTCAATAGACCCCCGACCGCAAGAGCATCCACCATCATGAGTTCAAAATTACAAGAGTACAAAGAGACTTTGGAACGGAACTTGATCGACAAAAGCAAGCCATGGACGAAGTACTTCGATAGGGCGGAACAAAGTACCGGCGTGAATAGGGTGTATCTATTTGTCGGTGAGTTGGACTTTTCAGTTTTCAGTTGCGTTTATTTATATCCTTAGCAGTTCGATTGACTTTGCCTTTTTTTGTTGCAGGATTGGTCGCGTTCACTGGTTTATATTTAGTGTTCGGCTTCGGTGCGGAGCTGATATGCAATACGATTGGCTTCGTTTATCCAGCTTACATGTCTATGAAGGCATTGGAATCGCCGCAGAAAGATGATGATACGAAGTGGCTGACTTACTGGGTGGTGTACGCGTGCTTTTCGATCGTAGAATACTTTTCAGACTTCATTGTGGGCTGGTTTCCTCTCTACTGGCTAATAAAGGTTAGTATTTGTCAAGTATACACCATATGTTTGTGGAAGCCATATTGGGAATGGAATGGGCCACCTGCTCCATCTTTAATTTACACTACAAGACCATACAAAGCTTACAACACACAATTATCATATAAGCCAAATAAATATATATTTAAATTTATTCAATAATTTTATATTCATTCATTTAAATATAACATACTTTTAACACAGATTTATAATATTAATTTACCAAAACACATTATTGAATATTTTTTACTTAACACTTTTACTACTACTTTTACTTTTTTAACAGTAAATTCAATCACGAATGAGCCTAATAACTGCGTAAAACAAATAGTTATATTTCACAAAGGCTACACAATAATTAATTGAGTGCTACAAATTAAGAAGTGACTCATAAACACATTTTAAAGTAATATAAAAATGTAATATTTTATCAATAGTTTCAAATAGATTTAAATATAGTTTTATTGAAATAAAAAATATAATTACTAGATTATAGTGAAATTAGTAAACAGGTTATAGTTAATTAGTGTTGGGTATCCTTATCAAGTCAAATTATTCATTAGGGGCAACGACTATTATCAGCTATTCACTAGAGAAATAAGTACCAACATTATTGTTTTTGTTTACTGCACACTGAAAAAATGTACATAATGTCAAGGACACAATTAGCTAATGAATACTAATTAGTTATCTATTCAAACTTGTCTATTGTTTAAGGATGATTCATATTCGTAGGATTCATTCGTAAAATGTTGCTTGATTACTTAGAATGAATATAAGGAGTTCATAGTAAAGATTATTAACTTCATAATCGTGTAGTAGATGTTAAAATCTAAAGTATATATTCAGAAGAAACTTATTTGGGAAAATGTTTCTATAGATGTTGATTTCGTAAACAAAATCTTTCATTTGTCTATACAAATAAATAATATCAAGAGTGTTTGTTTGTAATATTAAAATAACTGCTTTTTACTAAATGCATATGTGTATGTTTACATGATACCAAATCTAGCTGACCCCAGCAAACATTGTTTTTCCATATAAATTACTATTTTAAAACAATTTTATGATAACCACAAAAATGGTTATAGTGAGTTAACCTTAAAAGCTAGATATGCTGTTGGAGACTTTTATTTAGAACTTTTAGAGGGGAACAACAATGTAATACATGATAAACTATCAAACAAACTCTTCAGCTTTATATATTAGTATAGATAACATTTTTTACAATTTTTGTCTGTCTACCTATTCGTTCTGGCCAATCTCTAGAAATGCTGGGCAATTTTTCTTCTGGCTCCTTGTCTTATACAGATGAAGTACCAGGTTAACTTAAATTACAAGTAATTATAAATAATTGACGCTTTTATAAAAGATCTGAATAAAAAATAAATAATAGTTTTAAAAACTTAAAACCACAATCTTATAAAAAATCTAACCATAATGCATGCATAGTATCAATAAATCACTAAAATGCACCCCACTGTTTTTTACATTTAATTTTTTTAGTTACATTTCTTTTCTAAAAAAGCCGTCATTTATTATTATCAATTTGCACCGATGACACATAGTAAAGTATGCTTTTCAATAATGGACCAGTAATGAGGTAACATTAAATAATCATTGGAATTTGGATTCAATGGAAATCTTTAGTTCTGCTCATTTCTTATCTAAATTTACCTTACCGTTTATCTCTGAAGTGTTTGTTGGGAATAATACTTGGGTTGTTATGATGATAGTTTATAAAACTCAGATGCAATGATATAGCCTGTTTTATAAATATAAAACGTGGACATTAAAACTTATAAATAAGTTTTGGGGTAAAAAAATTAATAGACAATATGAAACATATTTCGTAAGATAAAAAGTAATGTTTGGTTTTTGTGATAATCTTAAAGATAAGATAAGAGTATCTTGAAATGAAGTCACGCACAGACACAAGTTTAACCAACTTACCATTTATTTATGAATCATTTATTATTTTCTTTTGTAACTATCTTTGGCCAAAGGAAACCATAATACCTTCACATTCGTACTCAGCGTGAGGTTGTTATATTATGAAAGAAATAAAAATCAGCTTAGAACTAAGAATATTTTTCTTTTTCGTCTCCAATGATGGTCACCTAATATTCTACAGTTTTAAGCCAAGAGGCTTTTATGTAAAAAGGTAAATGTCTACCTTTGGATTTGTGCCTCGGGATTTTTACAAACAAGCAGGCTGCATTATAGTAATGGGTTCAATGAACATATTATTGTAATAAAAATACTTATTTACTTATCATAATTCATCACATTGTATTGTGATAGTAATAATTACCAATGTTCAACAATATTGTCTTATGATAAGATTAAAATAATTAATGATTGTTTGGTTTATGTTTTCCGAAGCGAAGCAAAAGTAAATAAAGTAGCAAATGTGAGTTATGTAGTTAATAAATGACAATTAAATGAAAAACAATAGGATGGTATTTTTAGGAACTTGAACTCATTATGAGGCAGAGTAATGCAGGAGTTTAGGGAACAATGGCGTATTTTTATAATTGTAACAAAGGCAGTTGAGGAACGCGAAGGGCACGCAAGGACCTTGTATTAGCGCCCTTTGTGTCGAACAACTGTGCGTGACCGCTCGTATACATATTACCACGTGTAAGCCACAGAGCATATAAAATTAGGCGAGTAATAAAAAAATAATTAACGCGACCTTAAACTGAATTCATAATGACAGTAAAATGTAACATTTTAGACTGAAATTTAGAGATAAAATGGTATAAAAATCTATAATATTGATACGGAAGCAAAAACTTTGGACCCATTTTTACGAAAATTGCGCGGACGGAGGAGTATGAAATTTGGCCCACTTAGTTTATATGTAGAAGTGCAGAACGCTAATAATTTTTATAATATGCAGTAGAAGCATATGAAATTAATAAAAATAAACATTACACACACTACTATTCAGTTGACACACATACAAGCGTAATAAAGATAGGCACATTAATTGTTTACGTTTATATTGTCAATGTGAAGTAACGCTTTGACACATGTATTACGGACGAATTTCGACCGCTGACACTTCTCTAGTTATAATAAAAATGTTAATAAAAAATATACAAAACCTTTAGATTCAAAGTTATGACGATTGGAAAAGACAGAAGGACAGACATTTGTATTAAAGCAATATAATTTGTATGTACCTAGTAATACTTACTTTACGTAGTAATTTATAATCAAATCTAAATACTATTTCATTGGCAGAATTTCTTTACACTTGGAGAAGTATATGTAAAGTATTCATGAGTAAGAAGCCGCATGGTTGTTTGTGTTTAAAAAATACGCGAGTTTCGTATGAAATAGATTTGAATACATTTACTATGAAATCCTTGTGTCTCGAGCGGGCGTTTGTGCTATGTCTTTTGTATGGTAATAAGTTCTACATTATGAAAATAAAAAGAGACGACAGCTGTAATAACTTTTCTAGCTTCACGCTAATACGTTATTAGGGAATCTGGTGACATGAAATAAAAAAAATTAACAAAAAAGTTAAACCGTTTTCAAAAAGAATAAAGTAATTTGATGAGGGACGCTGTTTAGGAAGTAGGTGCCTTTTGTCTAGATCAATTAAGAAATCTGGCATCAACCAGCCCGGAAGCTTACATACCATCATACACTTTATTTTGTTCATTTTACATCTACAAATAATAAAATGAGATCCTCAACAACTTAATTAAAGCCCATAAGTTAAGGAAAGCCTTGAAAACTGCATTCAAATCGGATAAGCCGTTTCTGATATTAGCGTGCACAAACATACAGACAAATAGACATTATGAAAAAACATTGTTTTGGGTTCTCTTGCGTATGTAAAGGCATTCCGTTATGATTTTTTAAATTTTTGTCATGTACAAACACATACAGTTTTATTACATGTATAGAAGTTATTATACATAAACGTATAATTGTTTGTGTGATTTGCATATTTTTAATTTTAATTTTAGATGATACTACGAATTAAATCACTGACTTAATGATTTTATTCACAGTATAAGACTCACAGATGGAACTGCCTTTAGTAGGTTAAAAATACTTTATGTATTGCATTCCTGCATACAATGAAGCTATGTGTGTTCGAATGTAACTCGTATTCTCGTATTTCCGATTCTGTGGTATAGCCGTTTAATTGTTGGTAGTGATATAATTAATGAAACGTGTCAAATTACATTTTGTTATAAATAAGCATGTTTACCGTCTGATCGATCGTGTGAAATGATAATATTACTACGTGTGAATTAGAAAATATTAATTCAGACTGCTTATTTCGATCGTAAGCAGGAATGTTGGTTCCATTTCTATTTCAACCTTCATTCTATTACAAAAAAATAATATATTTTCCAAAAACATCGATGAATTTTTGACGGAAGTAAAACGCTTTTTTTGTTTCTTATAAGTTAATGCTTGACGTCAATTCCACGTGATGGTAAGTGGTGCAGAGATCCAAGATGGTGGACGTATTAACTTAGTAAAAGCCTTTCATTATCCTCTTGAAGACTTCCACATCGTAAGTAACCGGGAACACCGAAGCAGGCAGGCTATGTCAATAATATTCAAGTAAAACACATATTATTCAAAGAAAGCACTTACTGCAAAAGTAAAATGCAAGAATTACGGAGGTTCGATTTACGCACGTATTAAAAAATATATAAAAAAATACTTTATTACCGACTAGTTTAATTGATTTTGTAATTGAAGCTAATTTTTATATTTTTATGTCCTATATCCATCGGCGAGTTACAAGTATAGAAACAACAAATATAATTATGTTTTTATTTCGTTAAAAATAATGTTTATAATAAGCAAAGTATACAACACTATGGTCATATGATAAGAACATGAAAGACGTGGTGGAGCGCCCTCTACCGTATCTTTCATGTATATAAATATACATAAGTTTGACAAATTGCACTCAGAAAATACGGGTAGATATTGTTTGAAATAAAATTATGTTATTATTTTTATTGTGTCATACATACATAATATTATATCTATCCAATGACTTTGTGCAACCTCTATCAAGAGCGCTGCGTTCGAGCGCGTTACATGTTATGAAATTTTGCTTTTTAATTAACGTATCGACCAGCTACGTCAATATACAGCTATAATGACATCGGTCGACGACTAATGACACATACATATGAGTACGTGTTTACACGATTACACACACAACTGTTCATTGACAGAGTAATAATTGGACCCTGTTAAGCAGAAAAGATCCAGTCAACATATTATATGAAATCGAGTTACATACATAATCTACTAATCAAGTTTATCAGGAATGACAGAAATTATTCCAATGAAAAGGCACTATTATATAACTTAAAAAAAATGTACATGTTATGTTTCAATGACACCGCCGATTTTCAAAAAGGTAGATTTCTCATAATTACACAAATGCTGGTGGATCTTTTCTGCTTAACAGGGACCAATTACAGTAGTCTCCGAGCGGATAAATACTTGCCTTGTTCAAATCTCTTTATCCTTAGCGATCGACGAGTAATCGCGAGGTTTGGACTTTGTAGCTAGGTGAGCGCTAGTTTCAAGATTTCTATAGCGCTTGTGCTTTAGAGGACACGTTAAGCTGTCGGTTCCGGTTGTTATCGTCATTTTTAAGTTATATCGCTCTTGGGCGATATATAAACTTTCGGTACATCCATTTCTTTCGCCGTTTCTTTTCCTCAATGCAAAAGCACCTTTCCGAAACGGTGGTAGTTCCCGCCATCGCACCGCACATAAGCAGTGTGGTAGCGTTATTAGTCTGTATTCTAGACTCTCAAGATAGTAATAATGAGAAGGAACAAATGTATACACATAGTTAAAATCTGCTATTATGAAACTGATCCCATAATAATCAGTTATTAATTTAGTATCCCCAATAATAGTTTATCATAAGTATATTTTATGTGTACAGACATCAAACTGATACAGGTTTTATTTATATATCTACAAATTATGATATCAATATAATCGATGATGTATGGTGCAAAATAATTAGTATTCATTAATAGTAATTAATAATTAATGTAAGTGAGACCTAAGTATACTATATAATTATGTATTATTTTGCATTTCAGTGCATCTTCATAATATGGTGCTACCTGCCAACTGACTTCAATGGATCATTGATCATCTACCACCGCATCATCCGTCCCTATTACCAAAAGCACCATGATCGTATTGATGACATGGCCAGTTCTGGTAAGGAATCGTAACACTAATATTATATTAACACGTTTTTATTTCCTAGGTTAGGCTTATAAACCTGACAGGCGACGTACGTCAAACTGACAGTTGTCACAGCTAACGTTCGGTTTTCAAATGCGGAAAGTTCAATTTGGATTCTGAATATGAAACTCGAATATAATACGTTTATAGTGAAAGGGGGAATATGGTTTTAAAATACTAATACATAGATTAGAGGGTTGGATCAATAGGGTAGGTTTGGGATAGTGAATAAAAAATTAAAATAATTTGGACTTTATACCTCTGTTAATATTTGGGTATTGGGGTATTGGTTTGGGATTGGATTTGTAAACCGGCAAGCTTATCATAAGATATTAAATTTATTTGACATGTATGATCATATTTTTTTTATTAAAATTGTTTTAATAATACTTACCATAACAGTAAAGACATAAGAAAAAAATACAATTAAGTAATTAGAATTAATTGAAATCATTTCAATAAAAATCATTCCAAAATTATTTATGATAATGAGTGTGACTATGGAAAGTTTAGTAGGGAACTTATTGTGACAGCACTCTTAATTATTTTGTGGTTGTAGACCTCCTGCAAAAGATTGTGAGGAATGCCAACAAAAATATTGATAAAACCTTCAAGGGTTTGAACAAAACACTGAAAGAACTGCACAGTGATTAAATTAGCTGGTTGTCAGGTAACCATACTGTATTATGCAAGCTTGCATGGTTCGGGACGCTTGGCTTGGAATATTGTCGCTAATCCACTAGAAAGTGAGGTTAGGTTAGGATAGGCTATATATATTAAAGGGTTTACATAGCACGCTTGAAAAACAGTTCCTTGGTTCATTTCTCCCGTACTTGTATCCTATAATCCTAAGTAGTTTGTTTGAGAAAATATCTTTGGGGCTATTTAAAAAATAACTATATATCTTTTTTCTCTTATATAAATTAGTATTGACGGTATTTAGATTACATTGCACGGATAGTGTTTTGGGTTGAGCTAGGTTCCTAGAATAAGCTCATTGCAGTTCTCTAATACTATTTATACTGTTCCATGTCGCTCTTTTATAAAGTTAAACCGTGTTTATATTCGTTTTATTGATCATTTGAAATAAGAATATGTTTTTATTTTTAGAATAACTGATTTATTTTTCTATGAAACCAGCAAATATCCCTGAGTTGGTGCAAGATGCAAAAAAGAAGATTAATTTTTCGATGAGCAAATTGAACAATTGAGTTATTCACTTTTTGTTCTCAATGTTAGTTAATTTTCATTATTTTTGTAGTTGTAATACATTAATTCATTATTGTGGATAGAAACAATGCTTAATATGTATTTAAAACAAGCATAATTTTTATTTGCTGTATTCATTAGAAAATAATAGATCTAATTTCATAAACATTAAAAACAAAAGAAAAGAATGATGAAAGTTGATGAATCGAAAGAAGTATGTCAGAATCGTAGCAAATGGAAGGAAGTGATATCTGCCTACCCCAAAGGGAAAAGGGTGTGATTGTATATATGTATGTTAAAAACAAAGCTTGCGAGCCAGTATCAACGTCGTTTTTTTTGGCCGTAAACGCATCGGTGATGCGTTTTGAGTTGCTGGGTATTGGTGACCATTTATCATCACATGGCTCGTATACTAGTTTGTTTACATAAAAAAATGTGTTGTCTCTGTTTGTTGTTGTATGTTCAATATTTCTATATTAATTAATTTTATGTACTTTATCACTTTTTGATGGGATTTGATGAGATGCTTATTAGTTTATACACATAGCAAAGCCTGGTCCATATTTCTATTATTTAAGCCACTATATTTCCCAAACTGCCAAATGTAGAAAGTACATCTATACTTAATATTATAAGTAAGATTGTTTGTTACACTTTCACGCCAAAACTACTCAATCGATTATCATGAAACTTTGTGCACATATTCTTAGAGGTATTAAAAAGAACAAAGGATACTTCTTTTTTAATTACATAATTATCTTTGATATTTATTTAAGGGTTTCAATACAAGCTAGAAAAGCTAGTATGATAAACGACACGATATGATGGTATACCGTAGAAAATTATTTATCAATTATTGTAAAAGTACTTTTTATTTTCTTTTTCCTTGACTTGTGATATCTTTGGTGTTGATGATGTGCAAGTGATCATTTACTATGTGGATCGTCTGCTCCATTGCCGGCTAGACATAAAAAAATTTACGCAATCGCTTACTTAATATCGAAATCTACCAATAGTCAAGTTTTCTCGATAACAGAACGATAATATCGTTGCAACAGATGGTTTATCAGGAGTGATTCTATCAAATGTTATCATTTTATGTGTACAATAAATTTATTCTTATCAATATTACGGATGTACACTACAGTCATACAGGTTTAGTGGTTATGTACTTTTGTATTTTGAAAAATAAATCTTGGTCGATTTTGAGCAATTGACAGAGTTAGAAGGATATATGACCGCTAGTGGAAAATGTTTGTGAGCACTTCCGTCCTTTAGAGGGCACGTTAAACGGTCCGCACTAAAACTACATGATAGGATATGCTCTAAAACTGTCAGTAATGTGGCCGTGTCTTATAGTAGTCTTATATATTAATGAGTTGAAGTCGTCAATATCATTGTGATACAACACTATAGAAGTGTAGACGGTATTTTTTTACACATTATAAGTTATTGCTTGACAACTATCGTGCCGGATGGTAAGCAGCCATGGATGGTAAAAAATATACTTAGTCTTGCCATAAATATTGTTATAAAGAAAAGCACGATTTTTTTTTTATACGTAACATTTATTCCTTTC
>DWJN01001158.1:0-19134 GCA_018248895.1 Carystus phorcus
ATTCGGTACTGTAAACAAAGTGTCGCGTAGCCGACGGTGACTCAATCTTTAATTAAAGTTACGATTTCTAGTGCAAAACGTATGTTTTTGTAAAAAAATATTTAAGTTTGTCAATGTTGCTACTTAATTTCGTTGATATTACGTCAACTTACTTATATTATCTGCACTTTGATATTAATTGATTAAAATATACAACAAGGGCGTAGGTAGGTGTAACATTAAGCTGAAAATTGTTTTGCGATATTTATTAAAATGGGTAGCTTATTATCGATAAATTTGGAAGAAAGCTATAAAAGAAATGAAAAGTTTCTACAAAGCCTTAATGAGATTGCGGTAAGTATAGAATTTGTAATTAATATGTTCAATGTTATATTTATTTTCATTTAAAAAATGTATTATTTGTTTAGATGGAAAGACAAATTCACCTGCAAAACCAGATGGCTGAAAGACAAAGAGCTTTAGCGATCGCCAGAAGTAGAGATATATTTCTATGGTTTACTGCATTTTATGTTACATCCGCTACAGGCCTACTTACTGGGTAAGTTATGAGTAAAAATTATTAAATTATAAGCTAAGTGCTTGAACATTTCTGTGCTTCGGAGGGTACGTTAAGCCGTCGGTACTAGTTGCTATCTTAGATAGTACGAGTAGTCGTCAAACCATGTCGAAAGCCTACGGGCGTCATCAAAACTTCCGACATTTGGTTTGGCCACTGACTCCTTAACCAATTCACACTGGAGCAGCGTGGTGGAGTATGCTATAGGCCTTCTTACTGATGAAGAGATCCGGGCCCTGTAGGTATAATTATAGTGCGTAATATATACAGCCACTATATGAGTTAAAGATATTAAATGTTGCTTCCTATCAACGTGTTTTTTATTGTTTATTTATTTATTTCGTTTGTTTATTGTATTAGATTGCTTTTGTTATGTTTTCTGTATTAACCGAAGTAGGTTATTGAGAATAAGGTAATTTTATTTTATAATTATTATCTATAGTCGACATAATTTCACTGTAAAGGGATAAAGTTCAGTGTTATGACTACCGGTTTGATAATAATACTTGTACTAACGAATAGGTAACTAAGTATCTATCATTACGTACAATAAGTTTATAATCTCTGATACTGCAATTTATCCATTAATTGTTATAATTTTCCGAGAAATATACTCGTCACTATATACTGCTACACATTAAAATGATTGAAAAAGAAAAAAAGGACAGGAAACACATAAAAGGACGTTACAAAAAATACATTTTCAATATTTTTCTTTTATTAATGAATTTATGTACAAATAAAAAAAAAATTGAAATCAGAAACAAGAAAATAATCAATCGTGTTTGGGTTATCATTATGAAATATCAAATATCATTCATCTCAGCTTCTCGACGTTGACTGACCAATGTTAAATCCCATTACGAAATGTTGGGCGATCTTTATCAAAAAGTTGAGCAAGATAAGTCAAATGCATACTTATCTCTTACTTATTTAAAGGATATTGAGAATTCATTCTATTTTCGTTTATTTAACGTGCCGATTTCGCAGTAGTACCTACAGACATATCAAGGTTATCTTAAATAGATTTCAGCAATCGTTATGTATTTTGGCAACGACTGAAATCTCATTTTCAACTAATAATTGAAATAGGCAATGCAGTAGTCTGCAGAAGATTTAGTTTTTTTAGAATTTCAGTTTTCTACTCATTTTTTGATAAATAGTATGTAACTCAGCTCGCCGCACGCTGGACACACACCGTGGTAGCCTATTATTAAAACTACATTAAATTTTAACATTGATTTAGTTTTAAGCAAGACGTATTGTTGGTTACCGTAACAATATAAAAATTTTAAATATGGATTTTAGAAAAATTATTTTCTAAAAATATATTAAGAGCCTACCGTACACTAATACGAAGTACGGCACTAATTAGATTTTTTTTAGTTTCAGGAGAACAAAGCGACCCTATCTGTTAGTTCCGCTGATTCCCTTGACGTTCGTCGACCTGTACTACTGGGATCTTGCTTATGGAAACAAATTGCATAGAATCAGAAGTACGTATAACCTTATATTTTTGCGTATATATCCATAATATATATATATATTCTCTGTAGTGTATTATTTTGGACATCACCGAATTCGGCACATGTTATCCTGCAACATGAAATTCGAATATATTGAAATGAAAATTAAAATTAACTGAATTTAAAATAAAAAAATCGGTTTAATCGTTCAGAAGGAGTTTAGTGGCATTCACAATCGTAGAAGAACTACGAGTATATATAAATATACGAGTGCGGTTTATTTGAAACTCATACGAGTAATTTATTAAGTATTACTAATTACGGGACATAATTTACTTATTTGTACTGATGTAATTTCTTGAGCTCTTACGTGCTTCAGCAGAAGGGAGGTTACACTGTAGGCCACGGTTATATCGGAGGTCTTCGGGTAGCATAAAACTTCTGACATTTTGTTTGGCTAACACCTCCACCGATTCGCATTGAATTAGGGTGGTGGAATATGCTCTTGTTTTCTTTAGTGACGAGAGACCCAAGTCCCGTAGTAGGCCTCTAATGGGTTGAAGGCAGCATAATAAAATATTTTTTGGATAACATTTTTTTTATATCTCTATTGAGCATATTTTAACTGTTTACCATTTCAGTGGAAGCAGAGCATATCATGACTCACGAAGCTGATATGTTGGAGACGCCTTGTGGGTTACCAACCCCATCTTCTGTGGACCAAGGTCGTTTGGACGCGGAAGAAAAGAAAAAAATCCATCCTCCACTACCTTAAATGCTCAAACATTTCAAATAACTAATTGTTCAGGGGTGTGCCTTCTATTTTTGATGTGGTGGGCTATTTGGGGATTAGAATAAGAGTTTGCCAATAAATTATGTGATGTTCGATATTTTAAAATATTTGATGTTTGATATCATTAGATGTAGACCGTTGGCAGTATTATATGATGGAATAAAAGCAATTGCAAGTTTTGACGTACCTACGCAATAATTTTGTTTGTTTCAAATATTGGCAATTTTTTTTACTAAAGTACAAAATTGCATTATAAAATACAAAGCTTACAACACTAATGGGTCATTGTAATTTTAATACATCGTTTATGTTTAGTTTTCTCGGTTATTAGCAGGGTTCATTTTGGTTATTACTGGCACCAAATTAGCAAAATTCAATGCAACACAAACGTGTTGCATTTTTACAATTTATTGCAAAATATTTCCAATTTTGCATATTGGCAAATACCAATATTCACATAAAAT
The DNA here is from genome assembly GCA_018248895.1 of Carystus phorcus. Lineage (NCBI taxonomy): Eukaryota > Metazoa > Arthropoda > Insecta > Lepidoptera > Hesperiidae > Carystus > Carystus phorcus. The sequence continues at coordinate 3,280 of DWJN01001158.1, forward strand.
AATAACTACCAATAATGATAATAATATTTGACTTTAACATTACCTTAATATACTAATTCAATTAAAGCTACGTCAGTATTAGCTGAAGTCAAATTAAGTGACATATTGTGGCCGTTCCTAATTATTCATAAGGTATTCGGAATATTATAAATATTTGACAAAATTTTCATGTCACGTGATGTGTAGTTACTCCAAAATTTTTAATATATAATAAAGTATTAAGAAAGTTATTCTGAAATTACTTAGATATTATACGATAAAATAAACGTTACCTCCCGTTTGCAAACTATAGTTAAAAGTTATTTAGCATTGTTTTCAATATAAATTTCGAAACTGTAATACAATGTATTAATACATTCTTAACTTTAAAATCAATGTAGTTCAATTGATCACAGATAATTAAGTACTTAAATTATTATATTACCTTAAACGTTATTTGTTATTACGAATAAATAAACGAAGTTCCAAGTTATTCCAAATAACAGTTTGTCCTTACGTCCAAGGCTGTTTAGATTATATTAAAGATTTAAAAAATACCTCTAATTGATGGTTCTACTTATTCACTCTTTATTCAATTCGTCGCCAATGAATTACGAATATAGCAATATCCTATTTTCGATGTAGAATAATATTAAAGTTTAAAAAGTTGGTTAATTGAAATCTTTTTAGTTACAACTTTTTATTCAGTTCTTGTGAGGCACAATGTGTTGGGATTGATTCGTCATAAATTATTGTTATTGTTAGGTAGAAAAATATATTTTTGTGTTTTTTTTTACAGTGTACATAGTATCGTATTTTAAGTTACATTCCAACATTTAGTCGACAATATTTTTATAGTATCTACAATATTCTGTTTTTTTTCTTAATTAGAAAGAAGGCAATATAAATGATATTTCTAAACTAAATTGATATCTAAATATGCAATTTTAGAATATATGTACTTAACCGTTAAAAACTTTAATCGTGTATTTATTATATTATCTTTGTTATTCTAATAAAATAAATTGTGTAACTAAATTTTGTTTTTCATTAGTATACTAGTGACCCCCATTTAAATATTTTTGTTAGGTACAATTTTTCTAAATAATTACATTACAGTTTAATAATTTGCAAGAAACATTAAAATATTAAATTCCTCCAAGTTCCAACAGATAAGGTATGCAAAACTTTAGTTATAACTTCATGCTAACTAAAGTGAATATTCAGTAATATTCAATTTTATGTTACATTGGTAATAGAAATTTAAAAATTTAATTAATGTAAAATCAGGTATTATTATAAGTTATATGATATGCTTACTCTATCGCACTGGGGTAAAGCCTGTAATGATAGATGTAAATGATGTTGAATAAATAAATAAATATAATAATATTTGATAAAATGGTAATTATCATGGCATTGTTAAACTACGAAATATATTATGAACTCTATTTCCCATTAAAGAGGTCCTTTAAGCTCCGAAAACTTACTACATTGAAAAAGTAAGGTTTTTCTAAAATTTTCCATTATCATCTACAAAAACTTTAAGATATCTCCATAAATCTTTGTAAATACCTACATCTACTTGCATAATACCCACATAATACGTAATATAATACATAATACCGTTATGGTAATAAGATTAAAATACACGTGTCACTTAAATCGATATTAATTTATTCATTATTGATATCGATTAAACAATTCAAATTGTTAGTATCATTGCATCACTACAGTTGACAGTTGGTTGCCTTGGCAACGGAATTCTTGTTTGGGCGCCGTAAACAAATGAAGTGTGGTCGCAATCCTAACGTGTTCATATTTCAGTGTATTGTAAAACAGAATATTTGCAACATTTATCGAGAATAAAATAATTATGGAACTTGTAAGATATTGCTACAGTTTTGTAAGTATAAAATGTGATTTTCTATTTCATTGTAAAGGTTACAAATTGTATCCAAAATTACGATTTAAAGCGAGCTATTGATTTATTTTCCGTTGCTTAGACCCAATACCTGTACAACAATTTATACATTGATACAGCTACATACAAACATACCAGCAGTCATTCAATGTAATTATTATTAAATTTAATTGACAAGGATTATATAAAAAAATAATATTGCGAGGAAAATTTAATAAGCAAAATATAAAAAAATAAAAAACCGATTTTTAGAAATTTTGGTAGTAAAAAAATGAAAATAAATATTTTATCACGCTTTTACAACAACACTAAATACAGTAGCCGTTCGATATCTACATAAAAATCTGTATGTCTATTTACTTTTCTATCTGGTCCCGTAAATCTCAAGAATACCTAACTGAATTAAATAGTATTCACTATAGTAAGTTTGAGGTCACATTGTTTTGTTTTAATAGTTAAAAAAATGCTTTTTAAATGGATCCCTCCTAAACATCTTACGTGATCGAATGTATACCTATACCATGAAGTTCTCAAGTGTAGTAAAATTGCATGAATCAGCCGCCAAATAATTCTTCGTGTACTCTCTTTGGTCTTGAGAAACAGTAATACCAGTGGCGGACTAACCCTGTCAGAGCTCCGGGGCGGTAAACGGAGGCCCGACAGATTGACAGATAGACGGAAGTAATTTTAATAAAAAAAAATTAAACTACCGGTACAGGCTATAGAATAAGCATTGTATTTACTAACAACTTATGAGTCATGTAGTTACTCGAAATAAAAAGTTATTATTATTATTATATAACAAGTATATATTTGTCTACGGGGCCGCGAGGGCCACCAACCCGACTTCCTCTAAAGTGGATACTAAGTATGTTTTCAATGGCTTATTTACTATTTGATCAAGAGAACTTTCATCCATTTGGAGGCCCCCTGGGACTGGAGGCCCGGGGCGGACCGCCCCCTCCCCCCCTTAGTCCACCACTGAGTAATAACTTTTCATCTCTTTTTAACTTACATTGCATCGGTAATGTCTTTATTGTTGCCGATGTTGCTGCAACTATTTAAAATTGTGGTTTAACTGCCCGTTGGTCGGTTAGTTACATGAAAAGGAAGTCGTAGCTATTTTACTATCATTTCTGATGCTACGTGTTGAAAGAGCTATCTTCAACGAGCTTTCCGCTGTTATTGAGTTCTTTAGCAAATGTTTAAAAAAAAAATCTTCTACAAAATTAGCGATGCATTGCCAATTGTTTTAGTGTTTCACTGGTCAATAGCTGATGGTCATATACCATCAGATGCCTTTTCGTCTATGAATGAAAGAACAAGTTAAAAATATACATTCTTAAATTTTAATTGTTTGTCTATCTCTATATGTGATGTGTAAATCCCTCTAATGTCTGTAAATTTTAAGAAATCTGCATTAATATGTTTAAAAATTAACATCCAGTTGCAAACTTTTGACAACCCTAAACCACGACCCCCTAACTATAATATCGATAAAATTTAAAATTAAGGTCATCTCGATTCGCTATTCAAATTAGCAATTGATTGTTCATAATTTACATATGTATTGCTTTGGATGCTCGCGAATTGGCCGCACGATTTTTGATTTGTTCCAGACACGAGATTAAATTTGAGGGTATACTGCGTATAGATATTAACGATGAGTCAGAACCATCAGAATGGCAAACGGGAAGACCAGAAACGTAAGGATCAGGATCAAGGTCACAAGAAGAGTCAAGAGAAGAATATGTCGGAAATTGACGAGCATATACTCAAACGTTTTGATATTAGGAAGCGGTTGGGGAAAGGCGCGTATGGAATCGTCTGGAAGGCCATCGATAAAAAGACGAAGGAAGTGGTGGCGATTAAGAAGATTTTCGACGCGTTCAGAAATCAGACGGATGCTCAAAGAACGTTTCGGGAGATAATATTCTTGCAGTCGTTTCGGAATCATCCTAATATTGTGAAACTGCACAGCATACACAGGTACATACATATATGTTGGACTAGTAAATCCGGCGAATTTTGTAACACCTTGGAACATTTGTCCCGTTTTTGTAACATTTCTCAATGCTCTGCTCCTATTGGTCGTACTGTTATGTTATGAAGCTTTAAGCCATCCTCGGTAAATGGACTATCGAACACTAAAATAATTTTTCAATTCGAACTAGTATATTGGTTTAATAGATGTGTTGAGGAGTTTCTTCTCCTGCACGTTAAATCAACTTTCTGAAATGGTGGTAGGTTTAAATACGTGCATAAATGTATAGATAATACCTGGATTTAAATTTGCATAAACGACTTTTAGTTATATCAAGATAACAAGAAATAAGAAACAAATAGTTAAATGAATGTAACGGAAATAAAATATAACTGTAGATTTTATGGACACAAAAAATCTTCTGGCGTAAAGTAACTTGAAAATAACTCTCAATTCATCCAACAATCCACAATTAGAAATAAACTTTCTCAAACCTCGGTAACGTGACACAAAATAGTCAGAATTACGTCAGATGAACTATGACGTCACATATGTACCTGCAAACATATGTTCAATATTACAGTAATGTGACGTCACCAGCCTCCCGCAAGGAACTTCATTCCACAAATTTGAAAGCAAATAGCATTAAAAACAAACACTTTTTTTAGATTCTTTAGTCATTACTAAATTATTGTAAATGGAGTTTAGAAACTTGTTGACTATATCACCGCTTACCATCAGACGGGATTGTAGTCAAGCATTAAGTTATAATAAATAAAAAAATAGCCTATTGTGAGTGATTAAAATGATCGCCAGAGCGTTCAACAACCGCGACATCTACCTCGGCTTCGAGTATATGGAGACGGATCTGCACAACGTGATCAAACGCGGGAACATCCTCAAGGACATCCACAAGCGGTACATCATGTACCAGATGCTGAAGGCCACCAAGTATATCCACTCGGGGAACGTGATCCACAGGGACCAGAAGCCTAGTAACGTGCTCATTGATAGCGCGTGCAGGTAGGGCGCGTTGGAGATTACTTTTATAAAGCACTAGCAGACTCAGTCATGCGTTGCTGTGACTAAGGTTTACATACTCAATTTAGCAGACTAACTACCTTACACCGCCATCTGTTAGATTCTTATGGTACTAATCCTTTATAAGATATTAAATAAATAATTTGCAATAAAATAATGTTGTGATTATAAATTGAGATGTAAGCTATCCTATTTTTCAAGTTGGATCAAACTGGACACGGTGTGCACATTTAATTAAAATCGGCAAACAGATAACATATTAAGATCATCAAACAGCTCTGTTATAATTGTTGGTATCGATATTTTTTCAATCGGTTCAATTAAACGAGAACCTCTCGGATCAAGCTGTAATTTTAGCTGGGAAGGTCAATAAAGTTCTGACCAGATGGCGCTATTGGAGTTTGACACAACCGTATTGAAATTTGCAGGATTGATGAATTTTATGCATGATGGATTGATGGATGGATGGACATTTTTATTTTAAAGCTTAACCCATCTTCTTTTTCATTTTAGTTTATTTAAATAAGTAATTCTCGTGTCACAATGTTAGTTACCATACTGCTCCGAAACGGCTTGACCGATTTTCATGAAATTTTATATGCGTATTCAGTAGGCCTGAGAATCGGCTACTATCTATTTTTCATACCCCTAAGTGATAAGGGTTGTCCACTCCTAACATTTCTTGTTTAGACAATTTTTTGATATTTTATTTTTTTATAACGTGGCATTAAAAAATACATACAACAATAAATTTTAATCCTTCTATCACCAGCCCCTATTTTTTCGTAGTATTTTTTTCTGTACTAGAAATTGCAGAGAAATAATTTATATGGCAAAACCACGTTGGGCGGGGTCATTGTTTGTATATACTTCTCTGTTCAGGAACTTGGAGACCAGCACCAGGTTGGAGAACTCCCCATCTTCGATGTTACTCGTATTTAATTACTTTATAGCTAGCACTAGCATCTACCCTAAGTCAACTGGTTTCTGATATATCTGATCCTAGCGTTGTCTGTAAAGGGTGAAGTTAGCCGACTTCGGCCTGGCTCGTTCGGTATCGTCAATGTATTCTGGTGGAGAAGACGGAGCCGATCCTTGCTTGACTGACTACGTGGCGACGAGATGGTATCGCGCGCCTGAGATACTCATCGCTAGTAAGAAGTAAGTACCTATACCTACGTATCATTTTGTCAACTGCATCACAGAGGCCGTGGATATTCCACGCCATGCTCTGAATGCGACCCCTTTTAGTCTATTCAGTACCTCTGCAACTGCAATGTCAACGTATCTTTATAATTGATAATTCAATTAACCAATTTTGTAGAGGTACTATGGACTAAATAAATGTTTCTTCTTCTTCTGATTCGTTACGGGCCAAGAGAAAAGAAAGAAACAGAGTATTGGCTCACAAACTCCCAGTTGGCACATGACGGATCGTTTGGCTGACTTAAGGAAGAGGATGATAGGTAGCCAGGCGGACTTGATGGAAGAATAATATTATCAATGGGTTAATAATAATATTGATCGTTACGTGAACTCCTACCACCAAGTAAACTGGCAACCATCGTTTCTTACGACATCCTGGTTTGCCAGCATGCCATTGTGTATGTATTCTAGGCTGTCCCAATATGGTCAGAAGAGATTTCACTCATATAATATATCAGGAGCAAAATTTATAGGGATTAGATTATAACACCGCGGTTAGATCATGCTGTTTACTAGAGGCAAATGAGCCTATGTGAGAGGACGATGTTCAGCCATTAGAGTAGTAGAAGGATTACTGTTCTTTTCTCCATTGTGGCTGGAAGAAGAACATAATGAAGAGAGGCTGGAATCGGGAGGAGATCCGGCTTCGTATGCTGTCAGTTTATTAGTTAGACAGGTCTAGGTCTGCTTGATAACAAGATGTGACCAGAGCTCTATAGTGTATCCCTATAGTAGTCCAGATTATCAAAATAATTAATATATCCAGCTAAATTTTGTCCTTTTATTTCTAGCTACACCAAGGGTATAGATATGTGGTCGTTGGGCTGCATCCTCGGGGAGATGCTGACAGGGAAGCCCTTGTTTCCGGGCACTTCCACCGTAAACCAGATGGAGACGATCATGGCTGCACTTCCCAGACCTTCACCTGAGGGTAACTATGTTGTTGACATCTTATTGGTAACCTACACTTAGGTTGGTCGTTAGCCCCTCCATCAATCCTCACTGGATCAGTTGGCTGATGTAAACTCTTAAGCCTCCTCAGTCATGAGGAGACACCCCTGTTCTGTAGTGGGCAATGGATTGATGTCAGAGCTAATCATCATCTGGCTAGTGTTTATTAGCTATGACTTTAAATGTTTGCTTTTATAACGGAAATAATATTCTTGGGGAATTTATGTATTCCTTTATTCATTCATTCATTTACTTATTTATTCTTTCTTTACCACATAAAGATGGTACAAAAACGGGCTCAATGCTGAAGCATTCTCTACCGACCAAAATTGAGCTAAACAATATTTTCCAGATATTTCAGCAGTTTGCAGTGGCTACGGTTCATCGCTCATTCGGGAGCAGGCAACTGCCAATAGTACCAAGGCCACCCTGAACGCTTTGATGTCCTGTGCGCCACGAGACGCATCGGACCTGGTGCATCGTTTGTTGGTCTTCAATCCAGCGAAACGGTTAAGCGCTGAAAGGGCTTTGACCCATGAATATGTAGCCAAGTGAGTGTGGTCTACTTTTTGTAATATTGGCTATTGTGACGTTATAGTTCTTGGCTACGAGCAATGAAAGATAGAATCGTGAATAGTATTCGGAGAAGACTTAAGAACGTAATTATGTTGTCAATACAGCCTGAAATTTTGTGACAGGTGACCTTATGTGTATCCAAACACATTAGTTTTTCTTATGTAACATATTTTCATGAAGGTCTAAAGTATTAAATGAATGATGCTTATTAAATTCCTGTCCAATAATTACGGGACGGGACATTTAGGTTTAAGAACTTTATTTCTCCTAAAACAATGTTGTCACTCATATCAGAACAATAGACTCAAAATAAGTATATTTGTTAGTAAGCCCGTGTTTGAAATACGAAGAATTTCGAGGATTCTCCCGTGTCCAAAGTATTAGTGACGTTCTGTAATATAAGAATTGTATAGTCCTCTTTGAAAAGAATATGTTACCCAGCAAGGTGAATTAAAAACTTCACCACTCCCAAAATCTAATCTAGGAGGCAAAAATAACCCAATATAACCAAATCCTATGAATATGCTCAATCAGATGGGAAATGACTAATTAGGTCTACAATTTGTAGATTTCACCGTGAGAGAGACGAGCCGACTCTACAATCAGACGTGTTGTTGCCACTAAGAGATGACAAGCAGTTGTCAGTAGACGATTACAGAAATAAGCTATACAGCATCATGGCTAAGAGTTCGCCAGTCAGCGCTCCGCCGAGGAAGAGCCATTCCAGGTAAAAACTAAAATAAAACATGATAATTGTTAATTGAATCTGGTCGTAACCGATAATGGTGATATCAGTAGAAATGTCTGCGTCTTTTGATGTGTAACAGAGAAATATTCTTTGCCGTGAAAAGAGTATTAAGTCTAAATAAGTAGGTAGCATTTGTATTCATAGCTAAAGCGTTAAGGTAAAAAATTGCCCGCCATGCTATGTATTATATTATTGCAGCTCTAACCCGTTCGTTACCAAGTTAGAAGACTTAGTTCATTGTCTCATAATATTTATTTCGCTAAATGCCATGATAATGCTTCCTAAATATTGTTGTTTAGAGCAGGATTTAGCCTTGTTAATAGAATATCTTTAAATTAGTGTAGTAAAAATACCGAGGCACATAATCCATAAAGGCCATTATGATGCCTTACAGGTAGGATTCATTCATCTGAGATCATTGGCTTATTTGATTCTCTTTTCACAGCAGCAAAACCCACACCCTCTCTTCTATGCCCAGCAAAAGCAGCAAAAGCTTTCAGGAGACCACAGATTCCAAGAGCTATTCCTCAAAAACTAAGCATTTAAGCGTTTCAGCAGACCAGAAAACACGGCCCAAAGTATCGAAGACCCTCGAAAGACCGCTGAAGGAATTCAGATCAGAGCAAACAGTTCCTAAACCTATCCGAGCCACGAAGTTATTCGAACACAGAAGTCAAGATTGGCTGGAACCGGTGGAGACTAATTGTCATGGCGATTTCTTTCAACCAGTAGCAAGGCAGAGTCCGTCGGAATCTGGTATTCTTAGCGAAGGAAAGAAGTCTTTGCAGCAGAGAAGGAATTCCACATCGTTTTCGACTATTTCTATAGGGGGTGATGCAGATTATGGGTATGGGGGTGCTATTCAGCGACACGGTGTTATAACTGCCAGTGCCTTGATGGATTTACGCACGAGCATCCGAAGGAAAAGGTAAGGATGCAGACGTTTAGTGGGGTTTTCATGATTTGCCAAATATTGCAAGATTGAGACCATGTTGGGTTCGTTAAATGCTTCGATGTGTCAAGATTTATGTTCGCTGATATTATTTCGTTTTTATTGTGTCTGATATTAAATTTCTAGTCTCGATCTAGTCTTGTAATTGTCTCGAGTCGGGAAGCGTGGTAAATAATGCTCTTATTTTATACTGTGTTTGTTATAACATTTTTATTAATAGGCAAGACATTAAATTGAATAACAAAGAACGTAAAAATTTATGTCTGTTTTTTTTAAATCCTCTATATTAAGCAGCCTGTTTATTATTTTATTTGCTATAGGTACGGCGTGGGCAAAGAAAAAGAGTGATATTCATATGTAATTTACTTATCTACGTATGGTTTTTCCGAATTGTAACTATAAAACAACAAATACTAATTCATATGAAACAAACTCAAAATTTTCCCGTCCTAAAGTTTATTCTTGTATCTGAATAAAATCTTACTTCTAATGTCTCTTAGAATTTGAGTCCTAAATTTGTTACGTCTCTCAGAATTTTAATGTTATTAGAAGTAATGTTACTTTTCGAAGTTTCTTATGTTTTGTTAACGATTTTTAAAGTAAAAAATTTTTTAACCTTTCTAAACGAAAATACTACTAAGTACTAGTACTAAAGTACTAACAAACCTCGTTAAAACTGTTTCGTCTTATTACAACCGACTTGTTTAACTTTGCTTCGTTTAAAGATTCATGATCTCCTGAATTGTATAAGTAGTTTGAAGCAAAAAATCATTATTAAAAGTTTCAAAATGAGCGTGCAGTTTTTACGCCAATTTACTTTTACGCTACATCAATATTCTCTATAGTTCACTGGGAAGTATCTTAATTGGGATGGGATTGGAATTATTTTTAGAAGTAAGGGTATTTCTATTGTCAGAAGTTGGTAATCTTCCGTCATGTACTTTTAAATATTTTATGACAGTCTTATAATTCCCTTATCCTGTTTCTGTAAAATGGGTCTTCCTTACTAATTATACTTCGAAGAAAGCTTCTATTTTAAATTTATATATCAATTCAAAATCCTTTTCTAGCTTTATACTTTATTCTTTCATATAAAGCTATATATAATATTTCGAAGAGAGCCTTGTTTTAGTTTTATTTAGTTCCTTCATCTAAAATTAATTCAATTTTTTTTCTTTATTCTTTAATTAAAGTTAAACGCCGTGTTTTTATTGATGTTTACATTTTTCAATTTCTCTTTTATCAAGCCTGCCGGAGAGTGTGGTGAATTTTTCGACTGAAGTATAGTCTAGTTGTAGATTAATAGTTTTAGTAAAGTACAATATAACTGAATTTAGCCGCCAAATAATATAATGACTGCACTGAAACTCATAAATATTAAGTATGTGATCTAGAATTTAGATGTTGTTAATAGAGCAATAAGTTGTGCAAAACTAAATGGTGATTCTCGAGTCTACCTCACGGCTCCCGGTGAATTTTATAGTTTTAGCTGAGTATTATATGGATAATTTATATAGGTTTCCTGGTTTAATGCCCAGTTCATTTGCCCGCAGTTAATGCCCGGTTATACATATAAAGAAATAAGAGCCAACTTTTTAAAATCAACTGTAACAAGTTGCAGTAGAGAAAACTCTTTAGGAAATTATCCTATGTAGTACTTAACGGGAATCTTTTTCTCAGCGTTACAATGTAACACTTTGAAGTGTGACTCAAACTATAAACGCCGGGGTCACAGCGTGATACAATTGAGTAACAAGGAGTAACTATTAAACGTTTGAATGACGATATGAAGATGTAACGTCAACCCTAATATCCCTTTTTTCTAAATTAACTTCCACAAAGTACAAGTGAAGAGTTTAATATTATAAGCACAACTTTTTTTTCTCAAAATGTACGATTATAATTTATGATTAATCGATATGACCCAGACAAAACAGTGACTGTTATATTCGAGAATTACCTGCAGTTTTGTCCACTAGATAGCATTGTAGATCAATAATAATTTGATGATTGCACACTAGTATTATTTCCGTTGAGTCACACTTTTAAGTGTAACAGTGTGACTCAATGGTATAAAAATTTCATTGTTAAATATTGAGTACGTAGTCTAATTCTGAAATCTCACAAAATGTGAACATAGATGAATTAGCAGGGAGTAAGGTCATTTTTATTTTTATTATAATCGTAAAGTATTATGGGTAACTTTAAATTTACCAACGAGGCTAGTAACAGCGACGTCTCAACTAGGCTGGTCTAAGTTACCCAGCTGTGTGACAAAATCTATTGGGTGACTTCTTTTTTCAGTGACAATCGACGATGCCTTTATCATTTTCATTCTGTTAAGGTACCAATGGGAAAAATACTGTTTTTTGTTACCTACAGTCAAATATTTAATTATTTTTGACATCGTACAGTGTACAAAATGTGTTCACAACAAATAAAGCAATAGTATATTGGTTACTCAGTGCATGAATGGCAACAAAGCAATTTATTTAAATATTCACAATTTTTCTTGCACTTTTAAAATTAGTGCTCGCAATGAAAGAATATGAAAATTATTTTGCTTTTATAAATTGACTGCACTTGCTTTGTTGTAAGTTTTCCGCCTCAGAACCCATATTCGATAAATTTAATATTTATTCGTTTTTAATTCTATAAGTTTAATGTTTATTCGTTTTATAGCTGATGTTAGACAAGACATTCAAACAGTATTGTATATCGCATTGTTTGATAATTTGGAATTAAGTTGGAAAAAGGTGTTACACATCTCCGGAAATAATTCTTATTATTTAGTCCACGAAAGCAACATTCCACAATGCATTTTACTTGATGCTTTATGATTTAGAGCTGTACGCATTGCTAGGTGTAATTGATTAATTACTCAGCAATTTGGTTTTGAAATCAGGTCAATTATAATCGCCAACGAAACGTGAAAGCGAAAATATATTGACTGTACCTACAGATTATACATACTTAGTCATCTGTTTTCTTGATCAAAGTATAGACTAAGGAGGTTAGTAGAATATTGGAGCATGTCCCAAAAACTTGAATCTGGGCGTGTCACGTGACCCTTAAAATGGAACACGTATGGGTCACAACAGTGATAGCACTAGAGACTGTAGATTTTACTAGAAGACGCTCTGATTCTAGTAATCTGAAGCATTTGTGAAATAACTTTTATTTACTGATTAACAATTTGTAACAATTTATTTCACTATTTTGTATCGTGTATTTAAAAGAATAAAATAAATTGAACTAGAAATGTGGTTTTATTTGTTGTAAACAATGTTTACAATGTTTTTTGCTTATTTCGTTGTCTTATACGTAAATAGATGTCGAATGGATGCGCCTTTTAATGGTAGGAGATGATCGTGGTTCATAGATAATTGTCTTGATATCTTGAAACGAGATGCAACCTTCAAGATTTTTATTTTTTGCACGCTTAAATATCCGATGAGAACCTCAGAAATTACTCAGTCTAATATTTTGCGAACAAATACAATAATTAAAGCTTTAACTAATCCAGTGTCACTCAAGTGTTGCCGACCGAGAAGGAACGGATTATTTCCGTTGTGTAACACCTCGATGTGTTACACATGGGCTCATTCTTGAGAAAAGGTTCCCATTAAGTAATAGTGTGACGTAAGTGTGGTCCAGCTTAAATTTTATTTTCCCTAAGGCTCACAATGTAACTTATTGACAAAATATACTTCCCTTTTAGTAACGCAATATATCGACACGTCATTTGTTTTCGTCCTTCACACGAAACCATTATCGAAGCACTTCTCGTGGGTTGCTTCCTTTGAATCAGACTCGTTGATCAACAAAACTAGTACCGAATTTTACATGTTTTGATGTTTTTTTTATTTTCTGTTTCAGATCTGCGTATCTTGTAGGTTCACTTCTAATGATTAATTCCGATTAAATATTACAAACAAATTAAGATTGACTGAAGAAAGAAAGTATATTACAAGAATATGTTCATTTACTATTCACAGTTCATTTTTGTAGCGAAATTCAGACAACTGGCAGTATATAAGATTTTCTTCCAAAACCAATCTTATTTCTTTCAGAGTAATGTCATTAATCTTTTAAGAGACAATTAATCCGCCATGTAAGAAATCAATATAACAATTCACAACAATGAAGTGTCCCTTTGTTATAATATTAATGTTATTACGCTATAGTGCTTCCAAGAGTGTGCTCCCAGTACTAACGCTGGATAAAGAGGTCATAAATTCCAATGTTTCCAATAAAGAACCATTAAAGGTTAGGATTATCCAAGAATTATGTATTTCTCGAATTCTCATTTTAAAAGAACCTGAGTTCATTTGCATATTGTAGTGTTTGTGTAGATTACTCTGTCGTTTCCTATACACACTTTATACAAACACAGATTAACATAGATTAGTGAAGCCTATCTCAGGGAATGTAGTTATCTGTGCAGATGTAGGATGAATTTACTCTGTGACACAGCGCGGGAAGAGGGCTTTGTGATATATGGTGCAGAGGTCAGAAAAGTAATTTAGCAGCCGATATTTCAATTTTGTTATGTTAAAAGTAAATATAAAAACAATTCATATAAACACCGTAAATAAAGACATTCCCAAGTCGTTAGGGCCCCGTATTTGGTTAAATATTTTGCCATAATCAGTAAAACTAGCAAACTGCTGTCCAATAGGTACAAAAGGGTCGCAAATAACTTTATCATACTTTTCTAACCAGATGAGACTCGTATCCGTCATTGACCAATTTGATGGCTATTATACAATACAATATACTTTATTGTGCACACCTATAATTATTAACAGTTATGAGTACATAGAAGTTAGCCAATAAGGTGTTATTGCTATAGTAGCGATCTCTGTCAGACAACCTTTTAAGCATAGGACAAAGTATATAGATGAGCTAAGAGGTGCAACAATATGATATGAAATGATTCAAATTGATTAATACACATTAATTATAAATAAACAAATAAATATTACTTAATATAATAATGAGAACATACATATGAATACATTGAGGTAAAAGTAATAGAATAGAATAATTTTGTTAAAAAAAAGCAAGAAAGTTCTTTTTTTCCTAGGGATTTGACAAGACTAAAAACAAGAATATTCCCCGCGTCGGTCTTCCCGTTTGATTATAATGTTAATGTCTTAAAGTCAATAGTTAATAGGCTTCTACTAAGTTAATTACATTACATCACTTACCACCATGTGGAACTGTAGTCAAGCAGTAACTTATAATGAATAAAAAAAATCTAGCACTTACTTGAGATCTTTCATACACTGAGAGAGATCGTAATTTCCATTTAAATCTCTTCTTTCCAGTTTCTCCCTTTCATAATGTTGATAGAGAAAGACAAGGACACCAGCGAATACTGGCGCGAGACTGAGATCCTGTCCTTGGTCCGAAGCAACGAAGCAGATATTGACTACGAGAAGTGTGAACAGAGTAGCTCCCAGACTTCGTTATTGCAGATCCCTAGCAGACGAACAGTGCGTCCTATCTGCAGGAGCATGAACGGTTAACAAAAATCTGTTCCCATTAATTGCTCTCTATAGGACACTTTTAATTGCCCTCTGTAATACACTTTTAATTGCCCTCTGAAAACACTTTTAATTGCCCTCTTTAAAACACTTTTAATTGCCCTCTGTAAAACACTTTTAATTGCCCTCTGAAGACACTTTTAATTGCCCTCTGTAAAACAATTTTAATTGAGGTGTAACGCGTGTTCCTCCACGCTGTTTTGGTTTAGGTTGGTGGAAGGATTAGCCAACCCAACTATTTAAAAAGAGTGTTCTTAATTCATTCGGCTACTACTAATTAAATGACTATTTGAAAGGTAAAAATACTTGGGCATGTGTTTGATATTATTTTTTTATGGATAAGTGGTAGTATTTAAGTTCTTTCTGTAATTGTGAGTTGGAAAGTAGTCTCGTTGCGAGTTTCTTGCTGCTTCTTCGTTCAAGACTTGTGGAGCTTGCTGAAGCTGATGCAATGGCGTAGTTTGACTTTCGAATAAAATGTTGTCATTTGATTTGAAAGATTTTATGCCATACGAAGGCCGTTGTTGAATTAAGATTCGAAACCCTCCCGGTTTGCTCGGGATATTCCGGTAAAAATGGTTAACTTAGTAAAAGCCTATTCACTGGTGTTATTGTCTTATTATCTGTCTGTCTATTCATATTTTTATTACATCATTTTTGTTTATGCGTTTAGATTACCAGCTTTGCCCTCAGTGTCCGCGCCTCAGCAACAGCACCGAGTGTGAACTTTTCCGGGATTCCTGCAGGTTATACAAATACAACATATGCCTTCAACCCATTAATGGTCCACTACTGAGCACGTATCTCTCTTCAACACTGAGGAGGTCTAGAGCATACACCACGCTGCTCCAATGCGGATTGGTGCAGGGGTTAGTGGCCAATCCAAGTGTCGGAAGTTTTCAAACCGCCCGAAGGCCTCCGACATGGCTTGACGACTGCTAT